>CAUJRU010001695.1:0-122347 GCA_963277665.1 Viscum album
AGGTTTCACTAAACAACGATATATTGTTATAATATTATTATGGACTAGAAGTTATTAATATAATTAACTACACTTTTAATTTATTAACATTATTATTCATATTACACATTCAATAAAACATGGTATGTGAAGAAAATAATTTTTTCGGGTAAAATAAGTTTTAATAAAAAAATGCAGTTTTGTCACTTTTTGATAGTGGACCCACATTAAATCTAGTTTTTGAAATGTTTATAAGTTAAATTTGACAAAATAAAATTCTTCTTTAGAACCAGGATATAAAAATTAACTTTGGATACATTTTTCATAATATTTTGATAACTTTCATATTTTAATGAATAGTAAAAACACGATATATTTTAATTAAAAACAAATTTTTTCACCATAACAATTTATATGGTTAAATTATAATATTTAATGGTTTTAAAGTATAAATATAATATATTTTTACTATTTAATATAATGTATGTCATTAGCATTGATTTTACATTGAATTCATAGGTAAAATCATTTGAACCATTTGCAATGTTTTAACTTTTAAAACTCATTTTCTTAACAACGGGATAGAAATTATATTAATTTTTTCAAATTATGTGTTTTGAATTTTGAAAAATGGATTCCATATTTGGATTCATTGGGTCCAAATTATGTTAATAGGTTAATGTTTTTTTTGATATTATGAATAGTAACTACAATAATGTTTATTTACTGCAGTTAAAGGTAAATCGGGTAATTAAGGGTAAATATAAGATTATAAAATTACCATAACACGTGAAAAAACTAATATTGGATGAAAAAAAGCTGACCCATATCACCTAAGGGTCGTACTGGATTCATTTCATGGACTTTTGACCATGAAATAAGATAATTATATAAAAAAAAAGAAAGTGACAACATGTCACTCTCTTAATTCTTGTAAGTGTAATAATTTTAATTTAATGATAAACATCATAAAACATCATATATAAATAGTCCCCAGAAATAAGATAAAATTATCTACATCATATGATGTTATTTAGAAGTTTTAGGGATTAAATAAGTATCATTAATTATGACACAATAGTGATGTTGAAATTATTTTATTGATTGAATTATCAAATAAATGATTTTAAAATTATTAATAAAAATATTATATGAACTATTTAATGTGCTCCTCTAATTTTATAGATAAATAAGACATGATATGAATCTATTAAATCTTTTATTTCGAACATATCTTCTGTGTATATTTTATTTAAATTCAAATAAATGAATAGTGTCAAAATTGACACTATTTTTATTTTATAAATATTACATATTTTAAAATCGTTTAAAAATGACAAAAATATTTAAAAAATATAAAATAAAATTTATATTGTCCAAAATGTAATAACGTATACAATTATGGAAAATTCACAAAATATAAGTAATTATTTATAATGATTTAAAATTTATAATATTATTACCACAAATAAAATTAAATAGATTATATAAGGATAAATCATGATGATAATGTTTAAAATAAATTCCCAACATGTATAAATTTTATTGGTTGACGATATTAAACCCCTATCTCATCTAAGCTCATGATTTGAGTCATTTTTGGTTGTTTTTAAGTGGGGTTCGAATTTATTATAAATTAATATTTCTTACAATTTTAAAGGTGGCCCTCTACTCTCTTGTAAAAGGGCACCTCCTCCCTCTTCTCCTCACACCACATTGAGCCTTCAAGATCGTCCAAAACCTACCCATTTACCTTATCCACTTCAATAGAAATATTCTATAGGTACTGGTCTTCTTCAAAGACCATGTTTAGTGCCCTAAGAGGAGGTTTCAAAGAGGCGTGTCGAAGAAGAGGTAATATCCATTACCGATTCATTCAAAAAATTTTCTTCTTCTACTTCATCTTCTTTAGTTTCATTATGAAGTAATAACATCAGTATAACTAATATAATGATATTTTATTATAAATATGAAACAACCCTATTCCACCTTCTATCCATTCTACAGAAAACAAAATCACAGTGAGTACGTATGTACGGAATACCGTCTCCACGCCGTGGTGTAATCTGTTTCTCCACCACCACCTTGAATGGATGGGTATAATGGTGTAAATAATAACTACATATGATTATTACAACATCATACTGATTATAATATATTATATCATTCACTCCAATTCCATTCAATAAATATGGAAACGATATCATCGCTTGTGCGTACGTACGGATTACCGTCTCCATGACGAGATGAGATTCATTTTCCATGTTAACAATTCAAGAATGATTATAAATTATATATAAAAATTAATCATGAAATATATGACATAATAATTCTACTGGATTTATGTATATATATATATATGTATTTCATCTACTTAATTTCATTCAATTCAATAAGGAAATGAAAACATTGTTCATGCGTACGTACGGCCTACCGTCTCCATGAACGTTATATTTATTTCCATTTATCAATTTATAATATATATGTATATTCTGAATATATATTATATAAAAATAATTTTTATATTAATTAATTAATTAATCATGATCTATTTAATCATATTAATAATTACAAGTCAAACCACGGACGATAAACGAAACGATTTTTCCCAAACTGCTACTTTAACATGAATTTACAAAAGAATGGGTAATATATAGTCATAAGTGGACCATATATGGTTTCATAACAATTAATACGATTCTATAATAATTTAATGAAAATATTTAAATCATTATACAGGAGGTTCAGATACGTACGAAGCATATCAGACGAAAGGTAAGGGATAATTATTCCAATCTCATTCTTACATGAGATTATTTATTTGTAAGTATTTACTGGGGTTATATTTTTCATCCATGTCTAGAAAAATGTTTTTAATAAAGTGTTTAATATTCCTCCATGAATGTTCAAAGTCACTTTTACCCCTATTTGTCTTCTAATTTGTGTTATGGAAGGAGTATTTTTTTTGTTTACCATACGTGGTACTTTTTGACTTTTCCGACAAAAGTACGAGGAGAATGTTTTTTTAACTTATACAGAATGAACAGATTTTTACGGTTTCATAACGCCTAATTTTCATGAAGATTATTTTACACGATTTTATGATTATTTTCAACAAAATCCATATATTTTAAAATTTCATTGCATTTTTTGAAAAGAAAATTATTCTGAAGATGAAAGAATATTTTCCTCAAGAATTCATTTCAAATGTTTTGTCAAAACTATTTTTCCATCTAAGATGACATTTTTTAGTATGATTATGTTTCAAGTATAAAGTCTCTATGATTTAAAAGGTTTCACTTTTCTTATGATGAAATGATATCAATTTATTTTATATGGATTATTTAATGATGGGATGATGTTTATGAATCCCATTTTATTCTTTGGGTTATGATGAATGATTTATGTTTATTTTGGGGCACATGTAAGAATGATTTCATTATGAGATGGGTGGGCCTATATATCCCTCCAATGCATTAGTTAATGATTTATATCTCATGATATAGACATTGTTGGAATGGTGTGTTAATCCGGTTCAGTGACACAAGACTGAAACGAGGAGTGAACACAATTTAGAAAGGGACTTTGTCCACTAAGATGGTATTGGCAGTAATGCCTTGGATACTATGGAAATCATAACATGTGCTTAATGGTTACCACAATTAGATGTTTTATTCGATTGCTATTTTATCATGATTGATGTTCCATTATGATCTATGCCTTAAGAACTACCATGTTTTATGTCATTGCTCAAGATTTTGATGTTTAAACATTAAGTTCATGTTTTTAAGTTAAAATTTATATGGTTTTAATTATTTTATCCATGATTACCCTTAATGGAAATTTGGGCACACGCTTTATATGTTTTATTTTCCCCAGGATATAAAGAAAGGTTTTAGGTAAGAGAAAGGGATGATCATTATGAAATATGTTGAAGATCATTCACCAAGATTAGAAGATTATGTTCCATGTTTCCAAAGACAATAAACTATTATGGTCCTTTGGTGTCTTTTTTTGTTATGTATTATGTATTCCATAAAATTAATGTAATTTCAATGTAAGTCAAGCTTTGGGCCTCTACAATTCATGTATTGGAAATAAAATATTTAGCATGTATTGAGATTATGAAGGTACATTAATACATATTTAATAGAATAAAAGATTCTCAAACATATTTAATATTTCATATTTATGTGTGGAAATAATGGTATCCATAGAAGAAATATGTCTAGATTTTGAATGGAAATAATTATTTCGGGAATGTTTTAAAGAGATCATTCATGGTAGATCAGATGCATATGAAACATTGATATGATTATTGGTAGGTCCTAATTAGAATTTTATAACATGTTGTAGGTAGGATATAAGTTTCAATTAATTTTATATGAAAGATCATGAGAACAGAAGTGCAGTTTAGAATATTATTGTATTGGTGTTTGTGGAAGAAATAAATTTTTGAGTGCTAAGTAAAAAAAACCATTCTCTAGATCAACTGAAAAATATTGAGTCATTTATGATATATGTGAGGATGAATACATTGAAAATAAATTTATAGTGTTAAAATGAAAATGTTTTATCAGTTATAATAGTTTGAGACATTATGAATATGGAATGACACTAGTTAATCAGAATAAATACGAATACAGATGTGATCCTTTTATTATTGCAACACATGATAAAAATATCTATGTTCATGATCAATAATATGTGAATTTTACAATTGGTTTTAAAAAAATACTATTTTTTAATGATAAACATGAAAAATATTCTCAATTATATGAGATCACTACACCTATTGAAAGAATAATAGATAAAAAGGATGACCATGTAAAAGACATGGTTTTTTCCATTCCGAATGATTATGATGAATGAATTTGGTCATATATTTTTTTGGTTTACATTTTAAAATTTCATATTGGGTGAGATATCTTTTTCTATATTAATTTATGTATAATAACAAATAAGTTAAAAAATATATTATATTTGTTTTTATTATTTTACCATGTAAATTTTAATTCAAATTATCTGTTAATTTATTTTATAAAAAATAATTACATTAAAAACAATACTAATAAAAAAAATAATTTATATGATTATATTCAAATAATATTCGTTTTGGTGTAAATGATGATTTATTAGGTTGGAATGTTTTTATATTAATATTATTTTTGGATTTTATTTCAATTTTTTATGTCATTTTATCACTTATTAATTTTTATAAAAAAAATTTAACTATAAAAATATAAATAAAAATTAATTAACATGTGTTTATATTACTTTATGTTTGATAATTTTTCATTTTTGTTCACATCTACATGTAACATTTTTTTTCTAATTCAATGTTTCATTCATTTTTATGATTATGGCCAATAAATCATCTGATCCCCCAAATACATCTAGACACGATTGTGCTCATAACTCTATGGAAGAATGCACACATTCTCATATTCATGAGTCCCATCGTCCTTCTTTATAGGACAGATCAACTTCCACTGTGGGAAAAGTGATCGAGGGTGGGTAAATATGGAATCAAACACTTACCAAAATTGTTTATTATCTATATTCTGAAAAAATTGATATTAGTATAATTTGAGGATAGTGGTATTCCATGTTTTCCAAAAGAAATAAATAAATAATTTTATATTGGTGCATGATGAAAGTAAAGTTAGTGTTTTGATAGATTACTAGAGAAGTGTTCACAAAGTGACTATATGTCACTAGTGGGAGACTTGTTTTGTAATCTTGTTTGTTTTTAATTTTTTTATATTGAATTATTTATAGTAATATATATTTTTACCCTTCTTATTAGATGACATATGATATACCTAATATATGATGACTCAATGTAAAAAATCAATCAATGACCACAATTATATGGATGTATTTTATATAAAAAATAACTTGAAAATTCATTTTTGAGGGTAGGAAACATGAAAATTCATGTCATTTATATCACTTTATAAATGATGATATATAGAAGAGAATTTTTAAAATAACAAGATAGAACATGTTTGTGGTATGTTCAATGTAGAATATTATAATTTTTTATATTAAATATCAATTTATTTAATTATTTGTTCTTAATTTACATCAATCAAGGTGATCAGATCTGGATATACAATCTAAAAAAATATACACTCATATATTATCTTGTGGAGGATCTTTGTTAATAGAATTTTAAATAATGTCTTAAAAACCTTAAAAATTAATGGTTGAGTCTTCTGGATCCACATAGGGTTTCACCCCACCATTTTAAGGTGCGGAGAATGGAAGAGGGATCAAAATATGAAAAAATAAAATTATCTTGTGGATGAGTCAAGGGTTTTAGTTGAAATGATTTGTAAAATGTTTTTATTTATTTATTATAGTTAAATAAATTCTTTATATATTGTGATTAATTATATAATTATTCAAATTTTCTATAAAATATTCTCTAGATGAGGATATACAAAATGGGTCTTTATATCTGAGGGTATGAATTATATTTGAGCTTTAGTATTAGAGATTCCCGAACACCTAGGTCATGTATGAGGATACTAGGAAGGTGTATTCGTCTAAAATGTGTTCCCCCATTATAAATATTTATCATTGGATTATGTGTATATTTAAAGTAGAAACATGGGTATCTGAATTTGTGAATATTATTGTGATGATGGAGGACATATTCAGAGCTTTGGAAATAGTTATTTTTTTAGAAATAAAAAGATTGTTTCAGTTTGTAGATCTATCTCCTCAACATTCAATGCCTCCCCTGGTATATACATCTCCTAATTATACTAATCAAACATCGTTTAATGTAGACCTCACTCTATCTAATCATACTCTTACACCCCATTGTGCTCGATTCCTAGTTAATATGAGTTATATGTTGATGATCCCCATTATATTTTGGCATATGGGTTGATATTTTATTTTACAGAAAACAATCATCATCAAAAGATAGATATATATCATCATAGGGTCACTGTACATGATACTTTAGATCGATGCGAAATAATACCATGTCCAACAAATGAGGTGAGTATATATGGAAAATTTATTGGCTATATTTTAATTGACTATATATAATTGTTCGGCATATTATAATAGAGGTCTGAGTAAGTTTTATCATTTATAAAAGTTTCATATTAATTTTTTTTCATTTTAATGTTTATATATTTATCTAATTTTTAATATAATACTATAAAGTTATATTTATACTATATATACAAAAAAAATACATGGTGATATGACATCAGATATATATTCTACTAGTTTATATATATTCTCATGATTTTCAAATTTTTTATTGGATGTATATGATAATGAAAATGATGATGGATTTTTTGTTCATTGAATGTATGTTGGGATCTTGAAAAATTATATCATTGGTATTGTTGTGGGATATTATTTTATCATCAACATGATGCACATTTTCTCCATGTCAGTCGATTACAAAATATATTTTTCAAATTTATTAAAAATTTATACTTATGTTTGTTTTTTAATAGATAAATTTATAAAATTTTTACAAACCACAAAAAGATATTTATATATTTGTTTAGGAATATATAGTATATTTCACTGGTTGAAAGGACAATGAATGATAAATAATGAACAATTTATATTCATGAATTATGTCTTAAGAACTCTATTATTCAGTGTTGGATGTTTTCTTATCATCTAGAGAATGAACCATATTTCTGAAAATTTGTTTTATATATTCTAAAACAATAACTACTGACATTATGTTTACTTATATATTAGTGTCCATTTGATGTTGGTTAATTTTTTCCATGAGTATAGACATTTTACAATCTATGCTCAATACATGGAGAAATTAGAAAAACTATTATGAATGTGTTAAACATGTATGTTTGAGTATAGTAATACATTTTTTTTATAGAAATTACATAAATTTGTTTTATTCATATTGTTTTTAAATAGGGAGTGGAAATTATTTACTAAGACAATATGAATTAAGATTTCCCAGATCAATTGCTTAAAAGAAGAGGTGGATTTTCATTTAAAATTACTAAATTTGTGATAAATTACTTAAAACTGTTTTTTAGAACATAAAAATTATTTTAAAATAGAAACTTCATAAATAATAAGGTGTTATAGAATGTGGGTATTATTTTTAAACATTATGGTATGAAATTTTCTCATCTATGGTGGTTACAATTTTCAATAATGTAAGATTTATTTATAAATATTCATATTCAATCCCATTACATTTACTCAAGATACACTCAAGTTAAATGATATATATATATATATATTAACCTTTTGACGACCCTCAGCCTTATAGTAAACCGTTTTTAAGAAACATACAATATGAATTGGAGAATCATTCAATAATTTAGTTGTATTTTACTTTTATTAATATATTTAATAAACCAGAAAATTAATATTCTAGGTATTTTGAAATTTTTCTATTTGTTGGAGTTTTTTTATGTAAACTTTATTCTTGTTTCCACTTGGGATGGGGATGAATTTATTATTAATTTTTTAAAAAAAATCAAATTTTCACATCTATTATTTCATAAATGACTTGAATAACCTCCTTCTACATTTGTAATTTTATAAAATTGATATTGAAGAAGGGATTCATATTTCTATTTCACATACATTATTCAATAACCGACTAAAATATAAATCATATTAATATTACACATCGTTTAATGAAATAACAAACATGAATGATCAATCATGTCTTGTATTTAATATTTTTTATCAAATAACTTATTTGAAATATGAATTCTATCCATTCATTCATGTTTTTTTAAATAACCGATGTGAATATATTTCTACAACATTAGTAATTTTATAGAACTGACATGGAAGAACATTTATAATTTCTGTTTTTTAAAAAACCGATGTGAAAATTTTCTAAAAAAAATTATTTAAAACATGAATTATTTTTAATCTATGTGATACATATATTTAAAATGTCCCATGTAAAAATTAAACCAATTAAATGTTTTAAAAAATTAAAAAAACTGACTTTTAATGTAATTATTTCCACAAGTGTTTGTTGAGGATGTATTGGTTTATAACAAATAACACCCCAACTATCATTCCGAATCAATTACCTACTCACAAGGGGAGGTTCTAATTAGTATCCCATTTGATTTAGAAACATTTTTGGGAAATATCATTTCCCAATTGTCTAATATTTCTTGTTAAAAAGTGAATGGAACGTATTTTTTTAGTGTTAACAAATGCACCCCCCCCCCCAAAATAGATTCCTTTTGAATGAAAATGATATATTTTTTAATGTAACTATAGTAAACATTGATTCATTACATAATCAGTTATTTGGATTTTGAGAAATTTCAAATGATGAAGGATAAACTATTGTTTTCTTAATCCATAGGGTATACCGAGGAAAGTTCAACATTTTCATGGGTCATACGGACAACCCTAAAACATTGTGCATTTTTTGTCATCACCATAATTTTATTCATAATTCCAATATCAATAAGACTTATATAGAATGAAATTTATTTTACATAGGCCTCCATTTTTGGATTTTCATCCCCATACATTTTTTTAATATAACATTAAATTTTCTCAATATCTTCCTAAATAATGACAAGTGCATGTCTAAAAAGAAAAGTCTCAAATTTATCCCATGGGTCCCTATTGTGGAATTTTAACATGGAAGTAATTTGATTAGTATTTTAGGATGATTAATGACATTAATGTTTTACTAACATGTATTTTGTTTTATTTCAAAAAATATTGACCATATGTTTATAAATTATGACCAAATTAGTGCTTGTTCTCCCAGAATCTTACACTATTATTTTGATAAACCAAGACAAATTTTATATTATGATTTAATGATATTAATAATCAAAAAATGATTTGAGAAAAGTATATGTGGTATAGATGTGAACCGTGATCTAAAACTAGATTCTAGCACAATATTTTCTAGGATTATAATAATAGAGGAGGTATCTTTAAGGGGAGAATATGCTGATGAATGAAAACCTGTTTTGGTTGTTGTTTTATGAAATTATATCTAGAATGTGTTAATTCATATTCAAATAGTTAAATCATCGGGATTATATTCCCTTTTATTGGATGAAATATATAAACCCATATAGGGAATGTTACTGCAAAATTAATAAAATGTATCCTATGGAATTTAGAAATTCTATTATCAATGGATGTGAAATTTGTGAATATTTAAATTTCTCCCAACCATGAAGAGTTGTTTTTAAAAAAAAAGTTGTATATGATTTAATTGAACACATGTAATGGAATTATCCCAGAATTCAAAAATGAACACACATAAGGATGAATTAAATAAATGAAGGTGAATTATATAAAATGAACCATATTAGTGGGTAATTCCCATTCTGACAATGGTTAAATAATCATGATTTTTAATATTATTCTACCAGGTCATGGACCATTCAGTGTAATGTCTTATGATGATGGTTTTCTTTTATAGTTTAATTTCATATGACTTCGATGATATACTAAGTAGTTTAATGGCATACAACAAGGATCTCAGTTCGCGACCCATATAACCCCACATATCATTCTGAATATACAACCTACTCTCTAAAGGAGGTTCTCTCCAACATTACATTGGATTTGGAAATGTTTATAAACAATCTTCTTGCCATGGTCTATGATAATTCATGTGTGAAATGGAATATAATAAAATTTATGGTGTCAACACGTGTATTTTAATTATTTTATCTGGACATATTGATTATTCCATAACCATTTTTTTAAATGGAATGAGTGATAAGTTATTTTCCAATCTATATTAAATAATATTATTGGTTCCTCATTGATTATACAGTACTTATAATTTACTATGCCTTTAAGAACACCCTTATTTTGTTTCCTTTCCAAAGGATTCCAAGAAGAATACATTGTTCGATATGAAAAGCAATGCATGAGGGATTAAATATAATAATTGAAATTAAATAAATTTATATTATAATTGGTTTATTAAATTGTAATTAAAGGCTCATATGTTGATCTAATTTTCAAATAATATTAAACTATTTGATCCTTCATGATATGATTTGTTGAATCTTATAAAAATTTAATAGTACTACGCTCCAGCTTCGCGCAAATCGGTTTGGGTCCCTATAAATGGTATCTATGGAATTTTACTAGAAAAGATGTGAATTATATTTATAATAAATATATATTCTGGAGTAAAACACATATACATTCTTTCAGGTAACTATATAATAACATTGTAATATATTATTAAGATATATATTGTGTGATTTTTCAATGAAATATATCACTATCTAGATTCGACAGGGGGACGTGGTTATAGAATTTTTTTAGCTAGTGGTAATAACATCAAAGAGGTAGTATTAGTCTTGGATCATGAACTATCTATTACATGACAACATGCCTTATTGGACTCCTAATTTGACACAACTAAAGTATTTTCTTAGGGTAATACAAATTTTATTTCCAAACCATTATGAAAGGTATGAATAAATGATGAAGTAGAGTGGCCTATGTTAATCTCTAGACCAAGGAATATACTATTTTGAAATAAAATGAACAAATTATTAATGTATTGGGTATGAAGAGTGAAATTTTAGAAGTATTTTACCATTGATATGTTGGTTATAAAATCATAAAATGAATAACGGTCATTTTAAATTTTAAAATGAAATTTATATTTATTAAGAGGATATTCATTACCCCCTTAATAGGATAAGAGATTAATCTTAATCATAATTTTAATGTCATAAATTCCACTTTTTAGGTTTTATGTGATGGGTGTCTACCATGATTAAAGACATTTCTGAGAAATTTACTGTGGTTATATGTTTTAATGGAAGATTTCATTATGGAACAATGGATATTCATTTTATTGAAATTTTTTAGAGGTATTCATATATTTTAGAGTTAATATGATCATCAATGATATTGTAAAAATAAATAGAGTTTGATTATTAGTATTTGTGGATAAAATATGTTATGTTGAATACCACAGTAAAAATGAAATTTATTAATTTTATTTGAAGTATCCCCATAACATTTTTTATTAAATCATTACAAGAATCATATTAATATATTTTTATAAAAATAAAATATTTATTGGAGGGTGAAAAATCCATAATTTCTGACAAGGCGGCGGTGATTGTACCCCTGATCGAAGAATTGTATGGGTTTCACACCTACCACTAACTCATGTGATTTCTTTGTAAATATTCTTTTTTTTAATTTCAAAAAATAAATAATAATTATGATCGAATAATATTATATTTGATGATTGGAGATTAATAAATTGATATATTAGTTTTGAAATAAAAATTTCGAAATATGGAAATACTTTTTGAGTTTTTATGGATCATGTGATCCACTAAAATAAATTTTTAGTTCATCATGTATAAAAAAAATTCATAGTCATTTTCTTATGTAATGGATAAACTATAAAATGATAATATCAAAACTAATGAATAAAATGGTATTTATTGAAACATATTATGAAATAATATTTCATTATATTCTTGGTCGATAAAAGACTTACTCAACTTTTCGAAAACTATCATGAATTAAAAATTTTAGTCAATATTTCTCTATATCATATAAATCATATTGGATTTTAAATCATCACAGTTTTATTTTTTTCATCCCCTTAACATTCCATTGATCATACCCAAGTATTTGATCGATGATATAAATCAATCACTATAATTAGTTTATCTTTTCTTTAATGTCTATATCATCACATGCCACTAATGTTTTTCAACACAGAATCCTAGTTATGTGATTATTACACATAAAATTTTTACTTATCATTCTACTTCTTTAAGAGGATGTTTTATCAACCCATCCCATGAGTGGTGAATTCTATTCAGTCAATTTCAAATATCAAATCCTTTATTATCAAGATTAAATTTACATTGCGTGGACACAATTATTTTAAGATAATTAGAATATAACACTAAAAATTTAAAAAAAAACATTTTATTAAATATTATATATGGGACTGCCAATTATTATAATAATTAATTAAATAATATCATATGTCTATTTTTTGTTACATGTGATAAAGAGTTTCTTTAGAATTTTTAATTACACATAATATGAGGTTTTAAGGAACTACAACATATTATTAATTCAATTATTTAATATGATAAATATAATATATCCATTTGAATATAGGGTATAAATAGAATTACCAAACATATAAAAATATATATTTTACACATTTTTCTTTTCTATCTATATCCATTTGAATGAAAAGAAAATGATTTCTGAAAAATATTCTATCTAAAAGATTCATTAATTATGATTGGCACAAATAGATTAAATTTAATATTTATCTCTTTTAGATAATTTAATTTAAAAAATAAACCATGTTTTTAAATCCTTATACTAATGATATCTTAGGGTAAAATGTTGTGATTTTTCTAACAATTTTAATTTTTATGATGAATAGTAAAAAATATGGAATTATCATTGAATTTTTTTTCTAAATAAATTTTAATTTTAAATTATATATAAAATTTATTTAAATGTAAAAATATTTAAATTAAAATATATTATTACAATTTAGATCATTGAAATAATTTTTAAAATGAATTTAGATATAAAAAATTGTAATATTTTAAGCATTTTCACAGTAAAACACTACATTCTAGTCACATTTGGGGGATTAATATAAAATTAATTATTTCCATTTATTTTGATTGAATTTTTTAAAATGGGTAACATAATAGGGAGTCAAAATAATTTTACATATCTATTAAGTTAACCATAATTTCATCAAAAAAATTATTACTGATAGTAGTAAATAGTAATTATAGTTAATAAGGTAAAAGGAGTTTACTTTGTAGATAAAAATAGAATATAAGGGTTAAAATTATATAAAAATTATCCCAGACCCATTTTGTAGTCCATATATAAACCCTTATGACATCATGGTATCATTGTTATAGTTTTTGGGACACTTTTCCATGAAATTGACATATATAATATGTTTCGCAATGAAAAAGTCAAAAAAAAACATACAAACTTTTTAAAAACTATAATGATTTAGGATAGGGAAAGTAAAACATCTGTCCAATTATACATCATAATTTTATTTATTGATTATTAATTTTTATCATAATAATATATATTTAATTTTTAGTTATGATATAATTAAATTTACACCTAGGAAACAATAACACAAGAATTATGTAGTTAAGAATAGAATAAAATAAATGATACTAAAAACATTAAATGTGAAGTAAATTTAATCAATTATTTTATCTAATTAACTTTATATATGAATACATTTTTTTACATAGATATTAATATAATAAATTTAAATACATCATTGCAATGATATTATAAAATATAAATTAAATTAATAATTTGAAAATTGACATTAATGTTTTTTATAATAAATAATATTAAATTAAATGATTAAAAATTACCATGAATCATAAAATCTCCAAAGCTGTTGAAAATGATAATTAATATAAGATCAATTCCATTAATATAAAAATTTAACTCATTTAATGGATATATTGACCGACAAATAGAAAAACATTGTAACAATGGTTAGTATTAAAGTGGTGTTTTTGTGTGTTGCATGCACATTCATTAATATTAATTTCTAAAAAAATTAACATTTTTTGTGTACTAGATATCATATTTTGAATATATTTTCTTAAATTATATTACAATTATATCTCAAATTTTTTCTTTAATGAATAAATTACATGGGTTTTAAAATAAATTTACATAACAAAAAAATATAAATTGTAAAATAAGAAAAATATAAATTTATATAACAAAAATTAATAAATAAAACATAAATTTGTTTTTTAGATTTGTGCATTGAATATATAATCCTTAAGAATAATTATTTTTAAAATTCATATCAACATGAGGTAAATTATTCCTCCAAATTGGGAATAATTATGAGCATTTATAATAATTTCACTCCTCATCCACTATAAATGGCACTCAGTCACCTCACATCTACACGCCTATCTATACAATTTTATCATCCATGATCTACCAAAATAACATCCCAATAACCCTCACATAATTCTAGATTCCAATTTTTGGTAATAAATATAACTATTTATGGTTTTACGGAATACTTGGGGAGGAGACACTGAGAATAGTTAATGTTATTTTTAACATATTTTTCATAGATTTTCTTCTACACATCCTTAAATTGATAATAATCCATGATGATCGAATAAACACATTATAATTCATACACATTGATGATTTAATTTTATTTTTATAACCTAAAAACTCACACAATTCTATCAAATGAGCTCTCCGATTATCTCTTGCGTGTGTGGTAGACTACCAACTCATGAAACAGTGTCGTACAATTTTTACATTACCATATTTCAAGGCTGGATATAATGATGGAAATATATTTTATATATAATATATATGATATTTTCAATTTTATTAATATTATTTAATTATTATATCACACATACCTAAATTATTTCAATTTTATTGGTATATGATATCGTCGCTTGTCTGTACAAATGACTACCACCCCATGATGAAATATGATTCATTCATGATTTACATGGAATGTATTAAGGATGGATTGAATAAAATTATGTGATATATATGACATAAAAATTATTCATTAATGAAACTATATATCATTTATTTTTTATTTATTCAATTTTAAAATAAAATGAAAACATTATTCTTGCACATGTATGTCGTACCGTCTCCCTAAATGTTGTATTTCATTTCCTAACACAATATATTATGGATTAATATAAATAAATTTATTATTAATATATATTATAATTAAATATTTTTTAAAATTATGGATATTTTTAAATCATTATATAAGGAATAAAAAATAACAAGTCAAACTATACACGAAAAAATAGGAAATTAACACAAAAAACAGTGTGAAAAATGAATGATTTTTAACACATGGGTGATAAGATGATACAAAATAATCACATATGATATTATAAATATGAATAAGGTTATTTTATAAGTTAAAAAGATTCCAAAAATAATTATACATAATTTTAAAGAGCATTCAACACAAAGGATTTGTATGTAATGGGATTTCAATTAAATTTCATTTTTTTGAAGAATTTTTAAATGTTAGAACGTACTTTATTTTATATAGAGCCTATAATTCCCATTTTAAATTTAGAATAATTAATATTTAATTTTTCCTAGTATTTTGGGTTTCAATTTGATTTTTTTATCTAAGGTTGTCTGAATTAAAAGCTTCCAAGAAGAAAATAATTTCATAACACAAATTCATATCATTATGTTATATAACTTTCTCATTGTCATTATTTCTATAAAATTATGTTTGTTATGAATTTTCACATTCTGTTATTGAATTTAAAATTTTTATGTGGATAGACAAATGGTATACATAACATATTCAATGATTAATTTTTTTATCAAGGTTATAAACATTTTAAGGCTTCATTTAACAAATCTCATCCTTATCTAGATTGTTTATTTATATATTCAAATTGATATAATTCATTCAATTATTTTTTAATAAACACATTATTTTTGTTATCCTTTTTTTATTCATGATAGTTTCATGTAATAGTACCATTTTTACATTCTTGGTTACTAATATTAATTATGAAAATGTTGTATGAATATCCAATGACATTTTTCTCTTCGGTATGAAATTTGTTTTCTTCTAGATCTATATTTCCTAGAAAATTCCAAAATGATTTTATGGTTTTAGAAATGAATTTAATAGGAATTTTCATGAATTTTGACACTTTAAAAAAAATTATATGTTATTCACAATTAAGTATATTTTGAAACTATTTTTTAAAATGAAAAAGATACTTTCATCAAGAATTTTTTGACATACATTTTCAGATATTTGTAATCATAAATTAATAAAAAAAATTATTCTAACACAAATGGGTATATATATAGATACCATCCTAATTCCCCATATAGATGGTTTATAAAAACTATGACTAAATAAATTATTGATAATTAACTTCTTTGAATCATTTTTTAGATAATGACATTCCATTGAAATGTTTAATCTCCAGTGATCATTATACATTGAATTTACAATAAATACAAATTTTATATATCATAGATATTCTAATTTCTTAAACCATATTTCATTTATTAATATGGTGTTTTTCTTAAACCATAAATCTTTGTCAGAGTTGATTCTCATAGGTACATCAATACTAGAACCATGTACACATATAGTATCCCGGCCGAGATCTATTGTTTATAATACTCATATAACCAATATTGTACCTAAACATTAGGGTTTTCTTCTATATTTATCCTCAAATTAAACCTCATGGTTATGTTTACTAATCTAGGCTTTTCTAAATCTAGTTCCCAAGGATGCTACAAAACTTCCTTTAAAGCCAACAGTAGTGACCCGACAACATAAATCCTTGAGCCGGTGTCTACTATAATTACATATGCATTATTAAAAGAATTCAAATCTTGAAATACCAAATATTTTATTAGTCTTGGTAAATAAGATACATACATCATTCATGTACTACAATTAAATACACTAATTACAACATAATTATTTCCTAAATAACCTAGAGGATAACATTATCCCTTCTAGTATATCCATGAAAATAATTCATAGAATGCTTCCTGGATTCTTCAGGAAAATAAATAAACTAAGGATAAGATCAAATGCTACTTTAGGTAATGTACTGCAGAAGCAATAACGAATCAATGAGAATAATTATTATGTAATTGTATATAAGTGATCACACATACCATGTATTCGATAAACTGAGAGGGATTTTTGTAAATAGTATAGAAATGTAAGTAATAAAATAATCATGGAATTCAAATAACTAGGTAAGGAAATATAAATATTTCTTGAAAAGAAATGGAAACACAATAAATTTAACGAATGAATTGAAAATGAAATGTAACACTAGTTATATCGATGAAGGATCACATGGATTAATAAAAAATGAAACAAAATGACTTAAATGCTTCAATTTTCTGAAACCATAATTCCTAGGTATGTGGAACCATTATCATCACTACCTTTCACATGACGATTTAGAGTATTGGGTAAAAACCATTACATCCAACATGGTAACAAACTCGAGGTTTTTTTTCAAATAATAATATCTCAAGATACGACCAATACATCTAGGGGATTTCATTATCTTGTCCACAAAAAAAGGGAATACATAAAATAGTCCCTAACCTATTTCATACCTATCCAAATAATCCCTCACATCAAATAAATAACATTCCATGTCAAATATTTTTATGGATTAATGGATAAGGATTTATCAATATTCCTCAAAAATATCCCATAACATTCCAAGTAATCATTTTATCTATTATGGAATGAATTTTAGGAATGAACATTTCCGCAATAAATTATATGGATAGCTAGTTCAAAATTAATGTTCATTAATTATATGAAATTGATTATTTCAATGGGACTACCATACGAATCATAGATGTACTTTTTATACTATCCTTTTGAAAATAAATCAATAACCAAACATATAACAATTTAGGACGGTATCAATACAACATAACTAAATTGGAGTAAAATAAATAGCATTTTTATTGATTAATTAAAATATCTATTAAAAATGCATTCATAAATTATCCTTTTGTATCGAAGAAAACATTAGAATAAACATTCTTATTAAAAAAATTCAAACATTTTATTTAAAAATTAAATATTTTATAACCAAACATTTATTCAAATAAATGATAGCATTTTAATATGTAAATGACTAACAAGGTAAAAAACATTTCTTTAGGAAAATTAATAGTAAAAAAATTCCTTGTTCAGTAAGTGACAAGAATATTCTTTCAAAAATATTACAAATAGAAAAATTTACCAAACCACATTTAATTTTTTTAAAATAAAAAAAATATTTGAAATTTTATTAATAAAACAGTGTTTTAGAAAAAAAACAGGTTCTCCAACATGTGGGAGAAATGATGTTGGGATTTTATAAAAACATTTTAAAAAATATTTATAGTACAATTGAGTTTAAAAATGGTACTAATACTTGAAAAGGGTCATGGAAACCAAGAAGAGCATAAAACTGGTGGATTTTTTGACCAATAATCATATAATTTAATCAAATGGAAATATCATTGAATGATCATTAGTATTTCTATTGAAAAATGTATTCTTTAAATGTCCTAATGTATCTCATACTACATTGAAACATTTTAAATCATAAGCCTCAAGAATGAATAATAATAAATGAATGTTTTAAATAAAATGAAGATATAATAATTTATGATATAATATATCAAAATGGTTAGTATACTCACAACAGAAAATAATTAAATGGTTAACATTACATTTATCTCAAGGATGTTAAAATAGATATGAAAACCCCCTACATAGCATCTAATTTTTCTCCTGGGTATTTATTTTCACGAATAAAACACTTATGTTAAATATATACAATAATTATTTTTTTCAAATTTTATCATTAAATTTATTTCACCTATTAACATTTTGTATAAAACATCTTAATCAATTTTGTTTGGGTCATGTGTTTTGAACAATTTCTATCTATGTATAAACAATAACTTGTATAGGTCATCTATGGTCAAATGTGTCATTATATAACTTCTATAGAATAATAATCATGATATAATTATCATATATATACATCTATTAAAATTTTAAAACCAATAATTATATATTTTTATAAAAAATGATCGAATGTTACAATCATGGTTATAGTAGGTCATATATACTAATGACTAACATTCCCATTATCCAATGATCATTATGAAAAAGAGTAGGTAATGATATATCTTTAAAAGATTACCATTAAATCATAAATACTATGTTATATAAATGTAAATACTTTTATATGTAGTTATTCTAATGTAATAGGAATCCCATTATGTCAAGGAGGCGGTGGGCCACATTTCCAAGAATTTCATTATCACATTATGAAGTGTGTGAAAGGATAATAATGAAAATGATATATATATATATAATATTTCTATAAAGTTATTTATTTCATAATATCAAATATATTTTTTGTATTTAATATATTTTTAATTAAAACCATCCATTATATGTTTCTTATATTATGTGAATGAAGTATATCACTTTGAGATAAAAGTATTCCGCACTTTTAAAAAATATGTTATCATATTTATACAAAGTGGGATGTATAATATTAATGTATAAGAAATAGTTTATTAAGAATAAATAAATAAAAAATATAATATACATATTATATATATTGTGATTATATATTAATGTTGTCCACGAGTGGTGTATTGTAAAACCAAAAATCATTATTTCGTGAGATGGTAGTTCACTATACAAATAAACTATACATTTATTAACCATTAGATGGAAATGTCTAAGAGTGTAGGTATAATCCTTATAAAAAATGTAAAATAATATTTATTAGACTTTTTTTATTTAACCATGGAACATGAAGAGATTTATTGATGATTAATGGATAAAAAATTAAATATAATGAGAAAACATGTTACCTATTATTTAGGTAACTCCATTTTATTTACCAAAAAGCTTACATGGATAGACTTATAGAAAAGGGTAGGCGTATATGATTATGGTAGGGATATTTAATTGATATCTGGGTGGATGTTGGTAGATCCAATGTGGCTACAGAGGTGTGAGGATGTGGGAGGAGAGGGTGGATTTTTATAGTAGAGGAGTGGAACTCTTGTAAATTTTGTGAATGATAATTTCACCCACATTTTTTCGTTGAATTTGTTTTCCATTTTAATAACATTAGTCTTCTTTTCTATTATTTTTTTCACTTCTCTCGTGTTTTCCAGAAAAATATGATATCCAATAAATTTTTGAAGTGCACGCCGTGTACTCTTTTGCCGCATATAGCTGTCCACTAGCCATGTAACGGGCGAGCCCACAACTGTGTTTGGTAACCTGGAGACCGCCTAATGAAGGGGACGAATAAGGAGAGTACACAACGTGTACATAAAAATTACATTCCATGTAATTTTTTTCATTAAACGTATTGTGGTCAGGTCTGACAAGCAGAAGACACTTCTTCTTCGTCTTCTTCAACCGAGAGCATCCGTATGACCGCAATCTTTTCCCGAGCCCCCAATCGATCATCCATTATATGATTCTACTTCCATCGATGGTGTTGGGATTGCCACAGTAATCTCTTCATTCTCACAGAGCATCATTTCTTGTTTTCTCTTCTTTCTCAAGTTTTCCTCAGTTGAATGTTTTTGATGTTTTTGATGATCTATCACATTCTATGTCGATTCAAGGGCTGGAGCCGGTGTATATCGATCTCACGACACCGATGTAGGTGGTTTTTTCTATTCCTTAGATATTATTTTAGTTAAATGTGAAAACGTTCCCAATACCCTTGATCGGGGCATTTTTTGTTTGCAATTCTAACCCTATTGTTTCATACTATGTTTTATATTCATGAGTAGCAGTCAGTTAAATGTGAATAGGGTTAATTTGTATGATATGGATGTATTTACCATGCTTATATTGTTTATGAAAATTTGTTATTTCTTAGCCAAGTAGGCTACATTCATTCCATTCCAAGTGTTGATAGGTTGGTGTTATAATGTTCACCTCACATGAAGTTATGCTATAGATTGTTAATCCAAGTAGTTCTTGTGGTATACATCGACCGTTATATATCGTTGTGCTCGATTGAATTACATAGGGTCATGAGATATTGGTATAGTATACCAAAGAATGAATGTTTTTCAAGGGCTTCTCAAGAGTATCTGTTTACTGTTACGATGCAATAATATTGGGGGAAGGGATGTAAGTGCTTCCACCGAGAGTATTTTGTTCCTAGATTTGGGTCACATGGGGTATTCGACATTGGGTTCTTCAATAGAGTGCCTTTTATTTTCTAAAATGAGACAATAGGGGGAATTTATGGTCAGTGATTCCTCAAAGAGTCAGTGAAAAAGTTGAACCATATGGGCTAGACTCTATTGACTTCTCATATGGTTTCATGGGTTTGTTTTAGTTGGACTAGAGGGGTTAGGATGTGAGTACTTCCATGAGGTTCCATTCTTATGATTTAGCTGCTTACTTGATATCTGATAATTTCATGAATTTGAAACTGTAGGATTATTTAATTTTGAGTACATCATAGTTTACTGCTTTAATTTTGTTTATAGACTAAAATATATTTTCATTTAATTTTAGGCACAAATATTTTGGGGGATACCTAATGGTATTTTGTCTCACATGATATTTGGGTCCTACTTTTGGGACCAAACAGATTATATTGCAGAAGGTATATATAAGGAAAAATACCCTTATACTTATTGTACTTGGTTGTTGCGGGGCTAGGGAGCATGGTACCATACTGAGGCTTGAGATGCTATAAAGCATTTTATCTATTATCTATTGTACATTGTTTTAGTATTGTATTACAACATTTTGACATGTTTGGATGCTTTCCTAGACTTATGTATCATGAATCATATATATATATATATATATATATATATATATCTGTGTGTGTTTGTGTGTGGGTGGTCGAGTTGTTTATTACTTCTGTTATTTACATATTTCATGTTTTAATGCTTCAACTATTGCAAATTTGTTTTACTTCTGCTACGTTACTATGAAAATGGGGGAATAGCTTCCCCACTATCACACCCAAGACCCTCGTTGCTAGTTGGTAGCCTCTGGAATTCAATGAAATGTTCTTGGGGCAATGAGACCAAAATGTTATGGGGAAGCCCTGGACGAATTCTGAAACCTAGAAGTTTCAAAGTTGTATGAGAGGATTATTTCGTCTTAACATATAGTTTGGAGCCTATAGCCATGGATAGGAAGGAATATCTACTTGGTATTAAGTTTTTCCCGATAGTAGCTAACCCATGTACAAGAAAAAGAAAATTTACCTCGTTATTGAAATTATTCTAGTTTAGCAATTATTATAGTTGATTTGAATCCACTATTGGGTGATTCACATGTTTTGTTTTGTTATTATTGATATTATTGAGTTTCAATTTCTATTACAACCTGATGTGATTAGGGAAGGCCATCTAATCCATCATATATGGACATACAATAAAATCACATGTCATACATTACTACCATGCCATTTAGGGTGTATTAGTAGTTGTATGTTGTTGTGATATATGTAGTTCTTGTTATTCATGTTTTTTTGATAGATTCCATGATAGAATATCAGCTTTTGATAGTGTACTAAATTGTGTAATTTTTTTTTAATGAACTCCAATATCTGGTTCCTGAGGTGTTATGGGCCCACATGGACTGTAATTTTCAGGATCATTGCACATTTATCATTGTTTGTGACCTGTACAAGATGACACACTTTAATTCGTGGGGAGTACGGGCCCTCACATATTGGAATTTGGAACATTAATGTTTGATTCCGTGTTTTTATGGGTTCCAGAGAATTTTCTAAGGAATACTGTTCAGAAAAACCCTGAACACATGATGTGTAATGATAAAAAAATGCCATGTGTCCTTCATTTTGGGAAGAAACTATTTTTCTTATGTATATGATGTGGACTGTATTTACACATAGTGTAGTTTTTAACTGTTTCACTGACTATCTGGTTAGAGACACAGGGTCAAGAAATTTTTTGGGGAACAGGACATGTACCATTTGTACACGCCATGTTGGGTAGACATTGTGTCCACCCGTGTGACTAATGACATGGATGGATGAATGCTTAGGTTTTACACGCCATGTCTAGAACAAACACACCATTTAGAGTCTTCAGTGTAAGAGCCCATGTAGAGAACAACATGGGTCAATGAAGTGTTTCTAGAACATGTCATGTCTGGCAGTAATAGGTTCTGTAGTCTTGTTCGTGGATAATCGTGTTGCATAACCATTTAGAAGAAGTTAGGAAGGTGAAGAGGATTCAAGTACACACCGTGTGTTAGGATAACACTTTGTGTGTATAGGGTGTTACAAGACCTGGTTTGGAAGAAGTACACGCCCATGTGAAGGCTTAATGGAACATTCCATGTAGTAATCATACATTCTGTGCTTCCTTGTTTTAAAAAAATGATTTATTTATTTATCATTTTCCATTCTCGTGCATCTATGTTTCATCCCTTATTAATCATGACCTGTGGTGTGCCCTGGACCTGGAAGATTCATGCCACAAAGACGTCCTCTGGTTGTGCGCCAGTTATAGGGCAGTTTTAAGACACCAGATATGGCCGATCTAGGGAAGGTGGACCTCATACTGCAGAGTTGAAGTAGGTTTTCGAGCAGGAGAATCCATCCAACTTCATAGTGGAATGAGGACCTCAAGCTGAATATTCATAGGTAGATGTCTGGCAATCTATCTTTGGGAATCTATAGATGCCTCTAGAGAGGTGGGTTAATCTTTCAATGTATATTCTTTGGGACTCTGCCAATAGATGGTAGTATGTGATCTCACAGGTTGGATGCTAGAAGGTTATGGCATGGGATGAGTTTTAGTGTGCCTCATTATGACTAGATCTACCCCGAGACCGTGAGGGCCGATTAAGCCCGAGAGTTCTTGATTCTGGAAATGGATACTCTTTCAGTTATGGAGTATTATTCTCTCTTCACATATCTACAACGCTTAAAACCTATTCCAATATTTGATGAGTTATTTATGGAAAGGATGTTTGAGGATGGTCTCAGGGACGTCATCCGATCACAGATGAACATCTTCAGTTCGACTTCAATCACATCTATAGTCAAACAGGAACTAATCACAGTGGGAAATCTAAGGTATTATGGAGTTGTGAGCCATGGTGGCTCGACATCCGGAGTTGGTATTCCTCCTACTGATTGTATGAAGTAATGTTGGGAGTCTACGCCTAGAGATACGTGGAGGCATGACACTTTTTCTGGTAGCTATGTGGTGTGCTGCTAGTGCGGGAAGAGTGGGAATATGAGGCCAAATTTCCCGAGAGATCCAATGGAGTGCCTATCATGAAAAAATATGGGTCATCTTCAGCGATTCTGTCAGTTATTCTCATCAGCAGCTGGTGATAAAGGTTCATCTATGACTCTAAGTTCAAGAGAAACACCACCATTATCTCACCATTCTAGGAACTAGATTTCTTTCAATCGTTTAGGCCAAGGTGGAGGTCATAGGCATGGTATCCATTCGACAGGATTTCAATGACAATAGGTTGGATCAGCTCTGGGTGGCCATGCATGGTCACATGGTCGCAGTGTAGGTTAGACATTTTTATTGGAGCTGACCCATAAAAATAAAGATCTCGAACCCTCTATCGTTCAAGGTACGATCCTTGTTTCCTCAGTGTTATCTTATGATATTATCAATACATGGGAATCCCATTGCTTTATATTTTTTACTTTTGTAGAGAGCCTTGGGCTCTGTATCTTTTCTTTTGCTGATATGTTGACGTTAGACACTCTATTAGGGACATCAATGGCTACTGTATGATAATGCAAGGAGTTCCCTCTTGTGGTTGGTGGGTGTCACTTCTTATGGGAAATTTATATAATAGAGATGACATGATACGATGACATTCTCAGAATGGACTGGTTAGTTACTTTCCAGACAGTTTTCGATTTCTATCACCGTAAGGTGATTTTCACATCACTAGAGGGTGAATTGTTTCTCTTCAAATGAAAATGAGTTGTCCAAGTGATTAGGGCAGGACCTGAGCATCATTTGTTGGGAGGAGTTACTACCCATATTTCTTGTCTATATCTGGATGAGCAAGGGACATCACAGATGTACTTTCCTCTTGTGGTGTATCATTTCAGGGATGTCTTTCTCGAAGAATTTTAAGGTTTTCCTCTGGAGTGAGAGGTGGAATTTTCTACGAGCTTATTCCAAGAGCGGCACCAGTGACCATCCCTTCTTATAGGATGGCTACACCAACGTTACAGGTGCTCAAGGGGTAGTTGGAGGAGTTACAGGAAAAGGATTTCATCCAAACTAGTACTTCTTCTTGGGGTTCGATTTTTCTGTTTTCAATGAAGGTGGATGGTACCCTTAGACTTTCTATGGATTATCAGAAGTTGAACTAGTTAATATTCATGAACTGATATCCCTTACTGAGGATTGATGATCTATTTGATCAACTTCGAGGATTCTGGGTGTTCTAAAATATTGACTTTAGAACCTATTACCAACAGATGCACGTTATACTATCAGATGTACCTCTTACAGCTTTTAGATAAGGTATGGTCTATACAAGTATGTGGTTATTCCATTATATCTCAAGAAAGCGCATGTGGTTTTCAGGGTACTGATGAACCAAATGTTCTATCCATACGTGGATTATTTTTTGGTAGTCTTCATGGATGATATCTTGGTGTACTCTCACACTCAAAAAGACCATGCCAAACATCGTGAGACGGTTCTGAGTGCACTAATAGAGCATCAATGATATGATAATCTATGGAAATGAAAATTTTGGATGGACCAAATTCACTTCCTGGGTCATGTTATCTCAGAGACAAAAGTATCGCTATACCCAGAGAAAGTGAGAGCAGTAATTTCTTGTGAGAATATAATGTATTTTGTAAAGGTACATTGTTTTATGGGGTTGGTTTGTAACTACAGCTGATTTATCCAAGACTTTTCACTCTTTGAAGTGCTACTTACATGGTTGACTAAGAAGGGCACATGGTTCTTATGGATAGAATATTTTGCGTTAGCCTTTCAGGAGATGAAAGGGATGTTGACTTCAGAACCGATACTAGTATTTTCTATAGCCGAGAAAGAGAAATACTATATATTTTGATGCATTTGGTATTGGTCTAGGAGTCGTGCTTATGTAGGGAGAAGAAGTCAACAGGTATGGGTCTCAGCAGTTGATCCCACAACATAGGAAATACCCTAAGCACAATCTCAAGCTGGATGCAGTCATTCATGTTATATGCTGTTGGAGGAACTATCTTTTAGGAGAGAATTTTGTTGGATTTCACCAACTACAAGAGTCTATTGTATATCTTCACTCAGCGTGATATGAATTTGAGGTAGAGAATGTGGGTTTAGTACCTTCAATCATTTGACATTGAGCTTTCCTACATGCCTGGGAAGGGAAATGTTATGGATGATGCATTGAGTTGGGGAACTCAGATACTGGCAGTTCTGGAGGCCAATAGTGAGTGGAAGCTTATAGATCTATTCTCTGACATGTATCTGGAGGTGCACGACCAGAAAGGGATGGATTTTATTTCTTCTGTAGCTGTTACTTCTACTCTTCTTGGTAATGTGCGATTGAGGCTGCTATCAGATTTTGAATGCCTAGTTATATGAGAGAGTGTTTCTGTAGAAGACCATATTCTTGGATAGACAGTAGGCGAGGATGAGATCTTGCATTTTCATGGTTGTGTGTGGGGGCTAGCAGACATACATTAAGAGATAATGCGAGACTTTAATTCCACAGTTTGGGTAGTTCATCATGGCGTCACTAAGATGTATCGTGATTGACACCATCAGCATTGGTGGCTAGGTATTAAGAGATATCATGCCAATTTTTTCATGAGTTGTTCCACCTGTCAGTAGGTGGAGGTGTTGCATCAACGACCAACAGAGTTTTGGCAGTAGTTACCCTTACCTGAGTAGAAGTTGAACGATGTCACAAATTATTTTGTCATAGGTTTTCCATGGTCACCTCAAGGGAAATATGCAACATGGGATGTCAATGATAGACTCACGAAGGTGCTCACATTTTGCCGATCAATATGAACTTCATTTTTCAAGATTTGGGAAGCTTGTACATCTGAGATATTGTGAATTTACATGGAGTTCCATACTCTAATGTTTTTGACAGAGATTCTTGTATTACATCTCGGGTCTGGCGGGGATTACATGTGGCTTTGGGTACAATGGTACTTCTGAGTACGACATACCATCCCCAAATAGATGGTCAGTCCGAGAATACGATTGAGGTGCTTGAGAATAGTCTTCAAGCATTCATCCTCGATTTTGGAGGTTTTTGAGAGAATAAAATACCTCTTATGATGATTTCTAACAGTAATAGTTTCATGAAACTATTCAGATTTCACCTTATAGGGCTTTGTATGGTAGGAAATGCTGATCACCCTTATGCTGGCTAGTGGTAGGAGAAGCAACTATGTTGGGACCTTGTCTTGTGCCAGAGACCAGATAGCAGATAGAGTTGATGCAGAATAGGATGGATACTGACCAGTCTCAACAGAAGTCTTATGCTGATTGATGGAGATGACATATGAGTTTTTGGTTGAGGATCAGTTTTTTTGGAATTTCCTGCCGAGGTTGGGACACATGAGGATTAGATGATATGGTAATCTTTCATTGAAGTACGTCGGGCTGTTTGAGGTGTTGGAGAGAGTTGGACCGGTTTCCTATCGGTTGTGGTTACCTCAAAGGTATCGGGATATGCACGATGTAATATAGGTTTCTCATCTTCGAAGTTACATCTCAGACCCATCCTAGGATTGTCAACTCGAGGAGGTTGAGTTGGAGGTGGATGCCTCATTTGAGGATCATACATTTGGGATTTTTTATCGAAGTAAGGAAGTTCTTTTTTTCCAGTATGTTCTCTTGGTATGAGTGTTGTGGACGCACAGGCTAGTACACGATGAGACCGGGGAGGGGGAGGTATATATACAATCATAGTGGCCATCACATTGGAGGCTTCATCCTCTATGCTTCCATTCAAGTAAAACTGTAGGATGACTTTCATTATGGAGGGGGGATTTTTTAAGAACCGGGGTCATCTTTTTTGGTATGTTTTTCTCTTCTATCGGTTCGTTGAAAAAATATATGAGTTTCTAGAAATTTTTGAACTACACTCCATGTATATATATGTACACATCATGTACTTTTTTTCCACACATAGCAATGTACTGGCCATTTAATCCAAAAGCACACAACTATGTGTGGTGACATGGAGACTTCCTTTTTTGGTGGCTGAATAAGGAAATTACACACTGTGTACTTCAAAAGTACACACTGTGTACTTTATTTTTTTCATTAAATGCACAATCTTCGTGTATGATGGATAGACCACGCTTATTTTTTTCTTTCTTATTCTGAGAGAATCCTTAAGGCCACAATATTTCCTCAAGCACCCAATATAAAATCTGTTCTCTGATTCAACAGACGTCGATTGCATTGGGATCTCCACTTTAAGATCTTCCTTCTCCTAGAGCGTCATCTCTTGGTTTCTCCTATTTCTCATGTTATCCTCAGTTGAATATTTTAGATTTTTATATATATGAACCATTTTTTCGGTCAATCAATGGGCTGACGCTAGAGTATTTATGTCTCACGATGCCGAGGTCGGTTGTTTTGTCTTTTTCATAGATATTATTTTAGTTATATGTGAAAAAGTGCCCAATAAACATGATCAGGTATTGCATGTTTACGGTTTTAACATTGTTGTTTCCTTATATGTTTTATATGTTTGATTAGAGGTCAATTGAATGTGAATAGGGTAAATTTCTATGCAATGGATTTCAGGCCCATGTTTGTATTGTTTATGATAGTTTGTTGTTTCTTAGCTTGTTAGGATGCTTTCATTCCATTCCATGTGTAGATAGGATGGAGTGATATTTATTACCTGACATGTTTTTTTGCTATATAAAATTTTCCAAGGTAGTTCTTGAGGTATACTTTGGGAATTATATATCGTTGTACTCGATTGAATTACACATGGCAGTGAAAACCTGGTGTAGTAGACCATAGGGAGAAAAGACGTTGATGGCTTCTCCATAGTGTCTGTTTTCTATTATGATGTGAGACCATAGGGGGAATGTATGTAAATGCTTCCTCGATGTGTTTGTAGTTCCTTGATGTGGAACACATGTGGAATTGTAAGTCGATATATTCCTGAGAGCACCTTTTAGTTAATGATATGAGACTATAGAGGGAATTGACAGTGATTGCTTCCTTAAATAGTCTTTGGAAAAGAGGAACGAGAGTTGTTAGACTTTTTGTAATTCCCAGAGTGTTTCATGGGTTTGTTTTGGTTAGACCAGATGGGTTAGGCAGTGAGTACGTCTCAGTGGGCTCTTATCTTTTGATTGAGCTTCTTACTTGATATATGATAATTTCATGCATTTTAAACTGTAGTATTTTTTACTTTTGAGTACCTTTTTGTTTACTTATTTATTAATTTTATAGCCTTCCATATATATTCATTGACTTTAGGCCTAGATATTTGGGTTTTTCTAATGGTATTTAGTCTCACACCCAGTTTGGGTATTTATTTTGGGCCCAAATTGGTTACATTACTGCAGTATAGCTATGGCAAATCTCTTTTCTAATTCAGGTACTTGATTGCTGCGGAGCTGGGGAGTAAGTGACCAAGCTGAGGCCTGAAATTTTGTGGTTATTTTATCTGTTTTCTATTGTACTTTGGTTTAGTATTGTATTCCAGCAATGTGATTTGTTTTGATACATTCATAGATATAAGTATCATGCATCCAATATATGTGTGTGTGTGTTCCAATAGTTCACTACTTCCGTTGTTTACTTATCGAATTATTTAACACTTCTTCTATTTATCTCTATTTTACTTTCACTGTGTTATTGTGATAATGAGGGCATAGTTTCCCCACTATCACCGCCAAGGTCCTCCCTGCTATTAAGAAGCCTATGGCGTTTGGGGAAATGTGCTAGAGGCCACGTGACCAAAAGGGTACAGGGAACCTCTAGAAGGTTTAAGGAAGTAGGACATTACACACATAATGGACCAAAATCTATAAAATAGATTATAGGGTAATAATATGTCCCAAAAATCCTTATTGTACAACATTATAGGTCATTTTCTCTCTTAAGTTTATGGATTAGTCCAACGTTATTCTTAATTTCACCTTAATCGTTGTGATTAATTTTAATTTATTTAAAAAAAAATTGGGAAAAAATAAGTTCACCTTATTAGAAATTATTAATTATGATTATTAAAAATAAAAAATCCATTTTGTTAAATTTAAAAAATATAAGTGGAAGAAATTAGTTTAAATTTAATCCCAATGACAGGATGATAATGCATGATTTAAAGTAAAAATTTTCAAATGATTGGCACATTTTATATCCAATTTCTAAGTGAAATTATTTAAAATTACCAAAATTCTATTAAATGATAAAATTTAATTAAAATTAATCATTGAAAAAAAAATTTTATTATTTATCCTTCTAAAAAATTTAATGAATAACAATTTTGAATTAAATTTTTGTATTTTTGATTTTTCATTAAAAAATGAAACATATCCAAAATACCAAAAAATCACCATAAGTAATTTTTTATTTTTATTATCAAAAAATTATTTCTATATTGACATATTAAATTTATTAAAGGTTAAAAATTGGAGTTAAAATTTTTTCTTTATTAAAAGGAGAAAAAAGGTTGTTAATAAAAATATAGTATTTTTTGCATAAATTTTTTTCTTATCTAATGTGTATAGAATATATTTGATGAATATAAAAAAAATTATATAATATATTTTCTATATATTACATTAATGTCACTCAATAATTGTAATTACCAAAAAAAATTCGTAAAATATCATTTTGAGATTAATAATTCTTCTTGTGTGAAATATTTCATTTATTTTTGAATTTTATCTTAATATTCATTTTTAATTAATTTCAAACAAATAAATTATTTTTCAAAACAATTTAATTTCATAATTTTTTAATACTAATAAAAATGGTTTGTTTATATCTTACTATATTAAATACTAATATTTTAATAATATATTATTATTCAGTAAAACAATACCTTATGTGTAGCACGAGCCATCAATGAAACTCGTTGATGCATGAAAATTATTATAACTTAAAGTCATCTTCATTAGAAGATATAAAATATTTTGAATATATTTTAAAAAATAAATATATTATAAATTTTAGGGATATTATATCCCCACATGATCTTGGTGTTCGGTTTCATACACGCTATCAAAAACAATGTACTTACTTAATATTTTGGGGTGTAACACTATGTAGCCTATCCATCAGCTATAAATTTAACGCTTCCAAAAGATAGATCATATCATTCAATTAAACCATAAAAACATTGAATGTTTTACATATAAACTTTGGATCACAAAATACTATGAAATATAATGAATCTATGGTGGATATTATTGATATAGAAGCCATTTTTGATGGATTAATGTGTGTTGGATCTCTAGATTTGATGATTTGTCTTCATTTTATCTCTTTCCATCTTCTACTCTTCTCTTTGGTTATTCACATTTACTCTTAGTTGAACTATTTAATTTAACAAGATATATATAAATATATGATCGATAATTTATTTTAATTATATAATAATTTGATGTATTGAATGAAAGGGAGTTAAAGCCTGAATTTATAGGTCTCATTATGCCATTATCTATTTTCATCGCCCGTTAAGAGGTAAGAAGCTTCCTTCTCTTCCACAATTATTCTATAACATGAAGGCTCATATTTATTAAATTAAATTACATGAATTTTCAATAAAAATATTATAAGATATAGAAATGTGGAAAAGATATTTGTTAAGGGATTTTCCATCTTGGTTGTTTGAATATTTTATAGGCCCCCATTTGAATTATAGATTTATATAATTAATACGTTTTATTATATGATAAATGTCCAATAAAATGATAATAAATAAATAATTATTTTTTGTGGATTGAATTGGTGTGTGAAAATTCCATTCATTAGTGAAGCATGTTCATATTTTCAATGTATGTGGACCTAATGGCATCGAATTTGTGATTGATTCTATATTTAAGTAGTGGTAATGTATATGACACATTGCTACCTTGGGGAAGAATTTATCACTATTCACATGTTCTTGGATTTTTATTGGACACATTTCTATGTTTTAGTGGTTTGATGTGGTAAGGGAATATCATTTGGTATTAATAGATAAATTTCTCTTCCTATAATGTATGTTTTAATAAATTAGTAAATATTTTTGTGTTCCTTTTATTGGTAAGAATTAAATTCAAAACTATGATCAAATGAGTCTTATCTCAGAATCATGAGTTAGAAATTCCCTTAGGTATTACAACTAGGTATGTTTACTCACCCCACATATATCCACATTTTTTCCTATATAGAAATATTCTATCAAAAAATAAGTTATGTAATGGTATCTTATTTTATTAGTCGAACATAATGATAGTATATTATTTGGATGGTGATAGAGAACATTGTTTCTGTTATGGATTGTTTGGTGTTATTTCCCATCAATGTGACTACATTGGAAGGTCCTTTTGATTTCATATGTCTCTCAGGTATTCATTGTTACTCCTACTCTGATATTATTTATTTATTGTAATTAATTTTTAATTGTATTCATTATAACCCATACATCATGTTATTAGTATAAATACTATTATTTTTTCTTAAAAAGTTGTGTTGTTTTATAAATTCTAAATCATCCCACAATTTTGAGGTATAACCATGGAATTTATTATCATGCTATACTGTATTGATAAAATCACATATGTTTATTAGCACCGATGACCCCACCCAAGCCATTGGCTTGGGATGGGATGTTACAAAAGGTATCAGTCTTCATCAGACATCCATAGAGCAGGGAAATAAGGATAAACGAATTTTCAAAACATGAAATTTAAAGTAAAAAAATACATATCTATCTTAATAATGTTAATCAACATATTACTAGGATGTTCAATGTACCAAAGTGTTCTACAAAACTTATAGGAACGATTTCATCTCATCATATAGGGAGTAACTGATGAGTGTAATATATCATTCATTAATAAAGAGGCAATCCAATATTATATCATTATAAATATCTGGAATGATGATTTTCTAAAATTGATTCTAAATATTGGTTATTTTTATATTTTAAAATATTCATAACATTATGTTTATTATGGAGTGAGGAATAATCAGTTTTTTTTCTAAATATAAAGAAATGGAACCTACTAGACATCAAAAAATCTCACAATAAGAGTATTTACAAAAAAAATTCATATTCAGTAACTGATACCAATTCATCTATACATTCCCAAATAAGAAAATAACATTAACTACAGAACACCATTTTCATAAATGATATAAGATTTAATCAATAAACATATCCATAATACATAATTTGGATATATGGAAAAATTTAAAGTATATTGATAATAAAAAATTGAATAATTATTATGGATGATAATGAATAAAAAAATGAATCATGGAAGTGAATGTCAATACATTCCATATTCGACATGTCTATAACAATCCAGAGGAAGAATAAGGATGGTATCAATGCAATATATACGCATCAGAGTAAGAATAATGTGTTTTCATCACTAAAGAATAATTATAACATAAAAATATAATTAAAGTAATTATATATGAAAATTTACTTCTTGTATTTAAAATGATTTTTTAAATTATGTACTTTTTTATGTCATTTTATTTGATAATAATTTTAAAGAATTATAATTTTGTAGAATATTAAAAAATAAATTTCCTTAAAATAACCTTATAGACTTAATCATAAATATTATATGAAATGTTGGTAAATTTTGAGGGTAATTCAATAGATTACATATAACATAAAAATAACAATACTTTAACACATTTAAGAGGATAAGATATTTCCTTGGTCAGAAAACTATAAAAAGATACATTTCACATTTTTCATAAAATCAAAACAAAAATGATTTAAAAAGGAACAAATATTACTTTCGAAACATTAATTAAAAATAAAAATAGTTTTAAATTCACCTACTAAATAAATTTATTAATTTTAAAAATATTGTTTTATTTTATTAGAAAGTATGGTTTTGTAAGAAAACAGATTTTTGACATAAGAGATAAATGAAGTCATATTTATATAAAAATATTTTCTCAATTAATTTAAGAAGGATTTAGTGGGAAAATTGTACAATTATTTGAATATTTCATGATTATATTGATAAGAATAAAATTATATGGTTTTATCATTAAATGGTAAAATAATTTCTTTTAACATATATTCCAGAATAAAAAATATCCATTACAATGAGACAGTAGAATAACCCCACAAAATGGACATCATATTGAAATGAGAATTATCAAATGATATGAGAATGTGTTTTAAATTTAAATACACATAAAAATTATATATATATAACAAAAGGAAATAAAATAACACAATACAGATAATCAATAAATTTCATAATCAATGAAGTAAAATATTAAACCAATGATTGGTAATTGGGCTAAGAAATCACAAACTTCTTAGTAAAATTCTAGGAAATTATATATGTATGAGATTATTTTTTTTGAAACATAAAATCTCCTAAATAATGAAGTATTCATGATATTACATTTGATTTGGGAAGTTTATACACACATTAAATTTGTGTATAACATACAAATGTTCCTCAATGAAATGAAATCGAGGTAGAATCCATGACCTCACAATTCTATTATGTTGAACGTGATTGAAAATCCTATATAGCGGTCATACAAAAATTATTAAACTTATTAGGAACAATAAATTTTTTATAATATTATATATGATCCTTTTAGGATGTATTGTCATCCAATAAATAATAATCACTAATTATTTTCATTATTTTAGTAGTCAATTGGATTGCTTTTCCATTCATTATTTTATATGAATGTTCCAGTTCATGTGAATATTATGTAGTCAAATATTATCCAAAATAATTATCAAGACATTCTTATAATATTTTTATGTAATTTTACTTTTAATAAAAATCATGAAATATTGTTTTGAGAAATGAAGTACATTACTATCATATAGTCATTAGGTTGTACGTAGCATGAGTAACATTTCCATTCATAAATGATCATTATAGAAAAGAGGAATGTAACTTTTTGAATTTATATATATATATAATAATATCATATCTTCCATATTATTTTGTTAAATATACTTATATATATATATATATCATCCATGTGGTGTGGTTATTGAAGGAGACTAACCTCGCTTCGCCACATATACATGAATGATGTTATCATCGTTATGTGTGTGAAATAGTAAGAAATAAAATTGTATTTAATATTTTAATAATGATAAATATATAATAAATATCAATATTATTCCTTTTAAATAACATAAAATAATTAAATCTATCCTTATCACCTTCTACAAAAATCGTTAGTAAAAGAAGAATCAGATCGTATCGTGAGGCCGTAGTCTATTGTACATACAAGTGACATTATTATACCCCCAATTAACATAGATGTAAAAAGATATAAATGTTATAATTTCTAAAAATGTGTAATTATTTTAAAATTTTCATATATATTCTTTAGATCCATCATCATATGGAACCGTGTGAGTTGGTAATGGGAAAACGAATGACATCTCTTCTCATTATGGTAGTCCTTCATACACACAAATAATGATTTCATACCTATTTGATATAGTGGAGATGATTTTAAATAATTAAATAAAGATTAAAAATTCAATATATGGAATATAATTAGGTTATTATTTTATCATGGTGTAATAATAATTGATGGAGGTGGAGAAATAGATAAAAAATAAAAATGTTCATTGAATAACATTAACAATTCATCTAGTATTCTTTATATGATTGAACTAATGTCTTCCTAAAACATATTGCATAACAAAATAAGTATTATTGGATGACAATTGGGGATTTATTTTGTGATTTTAGAAATAATTTTGACCTGAAATGTTGTGATGGCATGGTTAAAAGAGGATAGGGGTATACTTTTATAACTGAGGTGTGTGGAACACCTATAATTGTTTTGAAAAAATTGAATGATGACAACATTTTTATAATGAAAAATCAGTTAAAATAGACTTTTATATAATAAATAAGATATAATGTTGAAATATTGGAATGAAATAGGTTTTTTACAAGGTGGAATGTCGTTTTGACCAACATCTTCATTATTTAACGCCACAATAAACCCATTTTTCCTTTAACTATAGTAATTAATTATTCTTATTTTGAATATTAATTTATGGTTAAAATTAATGTTCACTAATAAAAAAATATTATTTTAGATGTTTCAAAATAATCATTCCCCTCTTGAAAATTCAATTCCCATATTTAGAAATATATATTTTAAAATTAATTATGTAGGTGGGACGAGATATGGGGGTTTAAAGAGAAAATGAATAAAAATATACGATGTTTTTATTTCAAAGTTCAATATTAAAATTATTATAAAGAATATATTTTACTAATTTTCATTCAATTAAACTAATTTTTATTTTAAACCAATTAATTATAAAATATATAATTATAAATTATTTAAATAAAAAATGTTTAAATTTTAATTCAGTATTTTTAAATATTCTACAAAAAATAGAAAATTTCAGAAATATCGGAAAACCATTATAAAATAATTTTAATTGATTTTTTAGAAAATTATTTCTATTTAATCATATACATTTTCTATAGTTTTAAAAATATTATTTTATGCTATTTGTGAAAATAATGAAAAACCCTTATTTAAAAAAACATTGTTTTTAATAAAACAACCACTATGTCATTTAAATTATTATTTTTTCATTACTAATAAATGGATAAATAATAAAAAGTGTAAATTATATATTGTAATAATTTATTTAATAATATGCATTCCTTCTATTCCAATATATAAGTGATATTAATATTTTTAATTTTATATTATTATTCATTATAAATTTTCCTTGTGTGTAATGCATTCTATTGATGATATTAAATTTAAGGAAATATATTTCATCATTTGTTTAAGATCTGTGTTGAATGTATCATATTCTATTGAATTAAAATTAATTCTTTTATAATTTTGGTTTGTTACATTCTCCCCACCTAAAATAAATTTAATTCTCATAATTTAAATATTATCATAGTAACCAAAATATTGATATTCGAGAAAATATTTATTAGAAGAACTACATCATAAAATAGCTAATAAAAAAATATTTTAAGAATAAATAAAATGAATTAAAAAATTCATACAGAATAAAATATTACTAGGATACCATATTAGATAAAATTTTTCTCAAGTGATTATTCGGTCATTGAAGAAATGAGTAAATAACTATAGGGAATGATTAGTAACACCCCGAGATTTTATGAAAAATATTCTTTTTAATTTCATTAATGTCTTGTGTTATACGCTACACCAAAAGGAGCTTTCACAACACACATATCTGACCTAGCATGAATTACATGCAATCGCGACCTTCCACGATAGCGTGTGTTGTACGCAACACCAAGTTTCGCTAAACAACGATATGCTATTAAAATATTATTAAAACTAGACGTTATGAATAGTAATAACCACCTTTTGAAATTTTGTAAATTCTATTTTTCAAAATGGACTTCATTTTTGGATTCGGAATATTGAAATTAGCTTAAGGTGAAATTTTGGTGATTTTCGGATAACATTCATATTTTGATTAATAGTGAAAATTACTAAATTTTAATTAAAAACAACTTTTTCAATCGAAAAAATTAATAGTGATTAATTATTAATTTTAGTTGTTTTAAAGTATATTTAGAATATATTTTTACAATTTAATACAGTGTTGGTCATTGGATGTAATTTCACATTTAAACCAGTTATAAACAAGTGTCAATCTTTTGATAGTTATTATCTCTTAAAAAACACGCCTTTTGTTTTGACGACGGGAATTCATTTTTAAATTAATTAATGCAACTAATATGTTTTGAATTTGGTAAAATAGAAATCATTTTTGAGTTTATAATATCAAATATATATTAGGCCTAATTTTTGGTATTTTCTGAAAACTTTCAATTTTTGATGAATAGTGAAACCACTAAGTGGTAGTTCAAAAAATTGATTTTTTCATAAAACTTAATTTTACTGCTTTTGTGAGTGTAATTTAAAAAATCCGAGAGACACGGTTGATGTCAGTAAGTAAAATGTGGTTCAATGAGATGAAAATAATTTTTTGTGAATAGTAACTTTTTACTTTTATTTACCACGGTTAAAAGTAAATAGGGTAATTAAGGGTAAAAATGATATTATTATTACCCTAACACAGGTCCAAATTCTATTGGATAAGTGTAATTAGACCAAAAACAAGCTTAGTAATAATATGACCATTTAGGCCTACTTGGATTAGATTAGGACATTTATTATTATTTAATTCAAAGAAGAGTTAAAAGAGTTAAAATCAAAGTTTATTTACTAAAACATATTTAATATAGGGTTATACATAAGAAAAATTAGATTGTAAATATTCATTAGAATGATAAAAAGCTTTCCTACATAATGGTAGTTTATTTGTAATTTTTATATTCAAAGAATTTAATTTCTTTATGACACAAAGATGATGCAGTAATTATCTTATTAATGAAATATTGACATAATTGATGTTATAAATACCAATATAAATATAATTTAAGACTTTTTATGCATTCCACTAATTTTCTAGGTTACTATGACATGTTAGTATTTATTTAATTAGCTTTGTTAGAACTTATCATTCTATTATGATTTTCACAAAAATCATTTACTAAATAGTGTCAAAATTGACATAAAATAGTTTTTAAAACAAATATTATATTATTAATTGTTATTTTATTCCTAAAAATTAAAGGTTCGGCCAAATGACTTAGATAAGGTTATATATATTAATAATAAACAACTTGGGGTTCGTTTGGCTTCTTATAGTAAGTTTATTAACCTTATAGTGTAAGAACACCAGAAGACACGGTAAAAGTAAAATAATTTAACTTAATGTTAAATCTAAATGATACGGTTAAAATAGGAACCTAAACATGTCTAAATCCTATTGTTTCATATGATTTCGACCCATCTCCACTTTAGCTTCGAAATAAGACCCTTTGGAACCATTATAAACCGATTTTGACTTTAATATAAAATAATGTTTTTAGTTATTCCTTAGGTGCCCCTCTCCCCCCTTATAAAAGGGCACCTCCTCCCTCTCTTCCTCACACAACATTGAGCCTTCAAGCTCGGCCAAACCCAGTCAAATTCTTCTCTCCACTTCCCTATCAACATCCTAGTGGTTCTGGTCTTCCTCAAAGACCAATTTTGGTACCCTAAGAGGAGGTCTCAAAGAGGTGCTTCAAAGAAGAGGTAATTTCCGTTACCAATTCTTTCACCTTTATTTCTTCTTCCACTTCTTCTTCTAATGTTGTTTCATTATGAAGTAATAACATCATTATCACTATTATACTGAAATGTTATTATAAATATGAATCAAATATAATTAACCTTCTATCCATCCTACGGAAAAAGGAAATCACCACGTGTGTGTAAGTACGGAATACCGTCTCCACGCCGTGGTGTAATCTGCTTTTCAACCAATACCTTACATGGATGGGTATTATGGTGTAAAAAAATAACTATACATAGTTATTATAACATAATAATGATTCTGATATATTGTATCATCCACTCCAATTCAATTCAATAATTATGGAAATGATATCATCGCTCGTGCGTACGTACAAACTACCGTCTCCACGACGCGATGAGATTCATTCTCCATGTTAACCATTTAAGAATGATTATAAAGTATATATAAGAAATAATAATGAAATATATGACATTATAAAGCTACTGGATTTATGTGTATATATATTTATGTTATCTATTTAATTCCACTCAATTCAATAAAGAAACGAAAACAGCGTTCATGCGTACGTACGACATACCGTCTCCATGAACGGTGTATTTCTTTCCATTTATCGATCCATTATATATATGTATATTCTGAATATATATTATATATAAATCATGTTTTATATTCTATTATTATGTAATAATGATCTAAGTAATCATATGAATAATTAAAAGTAAAAACACGAACGACAAATGAGACGATTTTACCCAAAACGCTACTTTAACATGAATTTACAAAAGAACGGGTAATATAAAGTCATAAGTGAACCATATATGATATAATAACAATGAATATGATTCTGTAATAATTCAATGACATTATTTAAATCATTATACATGAGGTTCGGACACTTACGAAGCAAATCGGACCTAAGGTAAGGGAAATATCACAATCTCATTTTTATCTGAGATTGTTTATATGTTGGTATTTACTGGGGTGTATTTTATCATCCACATCTATGTTTCCTCAATATGTAATGTTATTTCCATCCACCTACAATTGTTTAAATCCAATTTTACCCTTTGGTAAGTTTTTAGTAAAAGATATGAAACGAATCTTTTGTCGTTTTTCGTACGAGATACTTTTTGACTTTTTCGACAAAAGTACGAAGAATGTATTTCTTTAACTTATACGGCATGAACAGATTTTTACGGTTTTATAAAGCCTTATTTTCATGAAGTTTCTTCCAAAAGATTTCATGACTATTTTCAATAAAATCTCTTTCTTTTAAAATTACATGACGTTTTGTGAAAAGAAATTAATTTTGATGAAGAAAGGATATTTTCCTCAAGAATTCATTTCAAGTATTTTATCAAAATTATTTTCCATCTAAGATAATAAAGGGTTCTGTTTTTATCCCTATTATTACATTGATTTGATTATGTTATGATGGAATTATATTTTTATGTATTCCTTTATCTTCTATGAATTGTTTTATGATGTCACGATGTTTAAGATTCCCATTTTTGTTACATGGGTTATGCAATGATGTATGATTTATGATTTTGTGGCACACATAAGAATGGTATCATTATGAGATGGGTGGGACCTATATCTCCCTCCAATGCATTGGGTAATGATTTTATATCTCATGAGATAGACATGGCTGGAATGGTAGGTTATACCGGTTCAGTGAAACAGGACTGAAACGAGGGTGACTCGGTTCAGAAAGGGACTTTTTCCACTAAGATAGTCTTGGCAATGAGTCTTGACTAACAAGAAATGATTCTCTATGATTATGTGTGTATGCCACAAAGTTTAATGTTTTATGTTATGATTATTGTGATTAAATTTCACTGCCATGAGTTATTCCAGGTTTTGAAATTATGATCTCTTTTACAGGATAAGATTTCCAAAAGTTTTGTGCTTATGTATATGATGTGATTGATATTTCTTTTGTTTACCCTTACTGAGAATTTGAGCTCACCCTTTTATGTTTTCACTTCCCCAGGATATAAAGAAAGGTTTTAGGTATTAAAAAAAGGAAGATCTTTATGGGAGATGTTGAAGATCTTTCACCAGGATTAGAAGATTATATTCCGAGTTTCCAAAGATACTAAACTATTACGATCATTGTGTGTGTGTTTTTGTTATGTACTAAGTATTCTGCAAATGTAATGTAATGTCAATGTACGTCATGCTTTGGGTCTCTACATTTGGTATCATAGGAAAGGATTAGTCAACCTTTGGAAACTAGGATGCGAAAATGTTAGTGAGATCCCTAGAGATATTTCTAAGGTATGTCTAGGGATGTCCCTAAGGTTAAGTATACGTATAGTATATTGTACTATAATTACGCAAACGATCATAGAATTAAACCTAAGATGTTAGATATTGAAGGGACTCCCCCTTTATTATGTTTTTCCCCTAGCATGATTTTTTCCTCTCACACTATTCTTTTTGGGTTTTAGACGATGGCTGGAACCCGAAGGAACCGTGTTGATCAATGCAATGGAAAATGCAATGATTTCCCTCCAGAACAAACAAATGTCATGGGAGATAGAGTGAAAAATATTATTGCTATACTAACACAAGCTATGAATCATTCTGGACATCCAAATGAGCAGAGAAGGGAACAATATTCTATTGAATCCTTCATGAGGAAACATCCACCTTCTTTCAGTGGGACTTCCGATCAACTTGTTAATGAACAATGGATTAGTACCACTGAAAAGATATTTTCAGGTCTTCAATGTTCTGAACATGATAAAGTCATCTTAGTAGTATATCATTTGGAAGGTGAAGTTGATCAATGGTAGAATCTTATCAAGAATATGAGGCCAAGAGATGAAATTGAGTCCATGGAATGGGACGAGTTCAAGAACTTGTTTTTCAGTAAGTACTTCCCTCGTATTCTTCGAACAAAGAGGGAAAATGAGTTTCTTGAGCTGAAGTAGAAGGATGATGAATCTTTTGGTATATACGAAGCGAATTTTACAAGACTTGCAAGGTATGAATTTGGCATTATCATCCAACCTGAAAGTAATGTTGATCGATTTTTCAGTGTCTCAAAACCAAATCTTCGAAGGGCATTAGCTATAAGAGACTTCAGTAGCTATGAAGAAATTCTGCATTGTGCTATCAAGGTAGAAATGGAAGTTGGTGTTACATATCCATCTCATGGTTTTAACAAGAAACGAAAGATGGAGTTCAAGGAGAAATCTCAGAATAATGGTGAAAAAAATATGAATGTTTCCTTATGCACAAAGTGTGGAAAGAAGCATGGTAGAGATTGTCTTAAAGGGACTAGAAATGTTTTAAGTGTGGAAAAGAAGGTCATCAAGCAGCTGAGTGTCGAAGTAATGGAAAAAGGGTTTCTAATGATGTGAACAAAGCAAACACTGCAGAGAACGCACCACCAACACTTCAATGCTTCAAGTGCAAGGAAATGGGGCATTATGCTAATAAATTCCCTAATCCAAGGGTTAGTGATGGTCGACATGAGCAACCGCTTAAGGCAAAGGACAAAGGGAAGTCACATGCGATCACTATTGGCGATGTTGAATATGACAACGATGTGGTGGAATGATTAAGTGTTTATGTAATGGGATTCCAAAATAATGTTGTATCATTGGAATATTTATGTATTCGTCTAATGTGGTATTCAAAGTGATTGAGATATTTTTTGGAAATAAGATGATATGCGCATAATGAAGGGAAAATGAGAAAATGAAATGTTTAACAGTATTCATGATCTCATGATTGATATAAGGACTAAGTGATATCATGGTTTGAGTATATAGAATTTTGAGGATTTTGGTATGTGGAAAGTGTTAACGTTTAACTACATTCATGTTTTCAATAATGTTCAATGGGTATTCAAGAGAATACATGATTATGGCATTTGAATGATTAGAATGTGACCAACAAGACATATCTTATGATATATGAGGATCAACTATGGTATTAAATCTCTGGTAATCGTTTTCACTATATTATGAGAGTGGACTGAAGTATTATGGATAAGCCTAAAGATTGTAATGGATTATGTTGGACATAAGTTAGTATTATTTAAGGATAAAAGTTTTTTTCGATATTATTAATGGGATGTTATAGAAATATAGTTTTAGAAAAAGGACAACCTGTAGGACGGGCGACAGCCCATCGCGTCGGACAAGGCTCTGGGAATCGAACACACAACCGAAGTGCGACTGGCCTTTATCGCCTACCACTGGCCTACAGGAAGTCCCTGTTTAGTAGAAACTGGTTTTATTATATTAAGCAGTATGATATATGAAGTATAAGTCCATTTTAGGAACCATATATGATTAATCTCACTATAGAATGACTTATGTATATTTAATAACATTTGCTATCCTTTTGTTTGAGACAGATGGAATGACCCGTCATTCTATCACATGATCTACTAACACTTCACGAATAACAAATTTAACTTCATTTATTTAAGAGATGAAGTGGAAATTGGTCAAGGCACAAACAACAGTGATATTGTACAAAAATAAAGTAAATATTTATTCTAATTCAAATTATTCAACTTTAGGGAAACGATCTTGAAAACCAAAAATGTTGTCCTGGTGCTCTTATATCTGATTAATCAGATGGTACCTTAGATCGTCACAAATTTATGGATTTGTGATTGTTGTCTTTTACATAGCCATGTTCTCTACCACTCTCCATCAGAACATGATGGTTAGATTTTTCTTCCATATCCATATTTTCACCTATGTGGAAACCCAATGATTAGTTTATTTGGGTAACTTTTACGTTTCATACTTTTGTTTTTAAAGATTGGTTTTGGTATTCCATTTTACGATGTGGGTTTCTATTAAAGAAACTTTCGAGTAGTAAACCATTTATAACCCCGACGAATTTTGAGGGCGAAATTCATTTTAAGGGGGGTAGAATGTAACACCCCAAGATTTTATGAAAAATATTCTTTTTAATTTCATTAATGTCTTGTGTTATACGCTACACCAAAAGGAGCTTTCACAACACACATATCTAACCTGGCTTGAATTACACGCAATCACGACCTTCCACGATAGCGTGTGTTGTACGCAACACCAAGTTTCGCTAAACAACGATATGTTATTAAAATATTATTAAAACTAGACGTTATGAATAGTAATAACCAATTTTTGAAATTTTTTAAATTCTATTTTTCAAAATGGACTTCATTTTTGGATTCGGAATATCAAAATTAGCTTAAGGTGAAATTTTGGTGATTATCGGATAACTTTCATATTTTGATGAATAGTGAAAATTACTAAATTTTAATTAAAAACAACGTTTTCAATCGAAATAATTAATAGTGATTAATTATTAATTTGAGTTGTTTTAAGGTATATTTAGAATATATTTTTACAATTTAATACAATGTTGGTCATTGGATGTAATTTCACATTTAAACCAGTTATAAACAAGTGTCAATCTTTTGATAGTTATTATCTCTTAAAAACACGTATTTTGTTTTGACAACGGGAATTAATTTTTAAATTAATTAATGAAACTGATATGTTTTGAATTTGGTAAAATAGAAATCATTTTTTAGTTCATAATATCAAATATAGCTTAGTCCTAATTTTAGGTATTTTCTGAAAACTTTCAATTTTTGATGAATAGTGAAACCACTAAGTGGTAGTTAAAAAAAACTGAATTTTTCATAAAACTTAATTTTACCGCTTCTGTGAGTGGAATTTCAAAAATCCGAGAGACACGGTTGATGTTAGTAAGTAAAATGTGGTTCAATGAGATAAAAATAATTTTTGGTGAATAGTAACTTTTTACTTTTATTTACCACGGTTAAAAGTAAATAGGGTAATTATGGGTAAACATGATATTATTATTACCCTAAAACATGTCCAAATTCTATTGGATAAGTGTAATTCGACCAAAAACAAGATTATGAATAAAATATGACAATTTAGGCCCACTTGGATTAGATTAGGACATTTATTTTTATTTAATTCAAAGAAGAGTTAAAAGAGTTAAAATCAATGTTTATTTACTAAAACATTTTTAATATAGGGTTATACATAAGATAAATTCGATTTTAAATATTCATTATAATGCTTAAAAAATTTCATACATAATGGTATTTTATTTATAATTTTTAGAGATCAAAGAATTTAATTTATTTATGACACAAAGATAATGCATTAATTATCTTATTAATGAAATATTGACATAATTGATGTTATAAATACCAAAATAAATATAATTTAAGTCTTTTTATGAATTCCACTAATTTTCTAGGTTACTATGACATGTTATTATTGATTTAATTAACTGTTTTCGAACTTATCATTCTGTTATGATTTTCACAAAAATCAATTACTAAACAGTGTCAAAATTGACATAAAATAGTTTTTAAAACAAATATTATATTATTAATTGTTATTTTATTCGTAAAAACCTATGGTTCGTCCAAATGACTTATATAAGGTTATATATATTAATAATAAACAACTTGGGGTTCTTTTAGCTTCTTATAGTATGTTTATTAACCTTATAGTGTAAGAACACAAGAAGACAGGTTAAAGTAAAATTATTTAACTTAATGTTAAATCTAAATGATAAGGTTAAAATAGGAAACTAAACTTGTCTAAATCCTATTGGTTGATAGTATTTCGACCCATACCCACTTTAGCTTCTAAATAAGACCCTTTGGAACCATTATAAACGGATTTTGACTTTAATATAAAATAATATTTTTAGTTATTTCTAAGGTGCCCCTCTCCTCCCTTATAAAAGGGCACATCCTCCCTCTCTTCCTCACACAACTTTGAGCCTTCAAGATCGTCCAAACCCTGTCAAATTCTCTTATCCACTTCCCTAGAAACATCCTTGAGGTTCTGGTATTACTCAAAGACCAATTTTGGTGCCCTAAGAGGAGGTCTCAAAGAGGCGCTTCAAAGAAGAGGTAATTTCTGTTACCAATTCTTTCACCTTTATTTCTTCTTCCACTTCTTCTTCTATGGTTGTTTCATTATGATGTAATAACATCATTATAACTCATATACTGATATGTTATTATAAATATGAAACAACTCTAATTAACCTTCTATCCATCCTACGGAAAAAGGAAATCACCGCGCGTGCGTACATACGGAATACCGTCTCCACGTCGTGGTGTAATCTGCTTTTCCACCAACACCTTACATGGATGGGTATTATGGTGTAAAAAATAACTATACATAGTTATTATAAAATAATAATGATTCTTATATATTGTATCATCCACTCCAATTCAATTCAATAATTATGGAAATGATATCATCGCTCGTGCGTACGTACGGACTGCCGTCTCCACGACTCGATGAGATTCATTCTCCATGTTAACCATTTAAGAATGATTATAAAGTATATATAAGCAATAATAATGAAATATATGACATTATAAAGATACTGGATTTATGTGTATATATATTTATTTCTTCTACTTTATTCCACTCAATTCAATAAGGAAACGAAAACATCGTTCATGCGTACGTACGACCTACCGTCTCCATGAACGGTGTATTTATTTCCATTTATCGATCCATTATATATATGTATATTATGGATATATATTATATATAAATCATGTTTTATATTCTATAATTAAGTAATAATGATCTAAGTAATCATATGAATAATTACAAGTTAAAACACGAACGACAAATGAGACGATTTTACCCAAAACACTACTTTAACATGAATTTACAAAAGAACGGGTAATATAAAGTCATATATGAACCATATATGATATAATAAAAATGAATATGATTCTGTAATAAGTCAATGACATTATTTAAATCATTATACAGCAGGTTCAGACACTTACAAATAAAATCGGACCTAAGGTAAGGGAAATATCACAATCTCATTTTTATCCGAGATTGTTTATACGTTGGTATTTACTGTGGTGTATTTTATCATCCATATCTATGTTTCCTCAATATTTAATGTTATTTCCATCCACCTAAAATTTTTTAAATCCAATTTTACCCTTTGGTGAGTTTTTAGTAAAATATATGAAAGGAATCTTTTGTCGTTTTTCGTACGAGGTACTTTTTGAGTTTTTCGACAAAAGTACGAAGAATGTTTTTCTTTAACTTATACGGCATGAACGGATTTTTACGGTTTTATAAAGCCTTATTTTCATGAAGCTTCCTCCAAAAGATTTCATGACTATTTTCAATAAAATCTCTTTCTTTTAAAATTTCATGACGTTTTGTGAAAAGAAATTAATTTTGAAGAAGAAAGGATATTTTCCTCAAGAATTCATTTCAAGTGTTTTATGAAAATTATTTTCCATCTAAGATAATAAAGGGTTCTATTTTTATCCCTGTAATTACATTGATTTGATTATGTTATGATGGAATTATATTTTTATGAATTCCTTTATCTTATATGAATTGTTTTATGATGTCACGATGTTTAAGATTCCCATTTTTATTACATGGGTTATGCAATGATGTATGATTTATGATTTTGTGGCACACATAAGAATGGTATCATTATGACATGGGTTGGACCTATATCTCCCTCCAATGAATTGGGTAATGATTTTATATCTCATTAGATAGACATGGCTGGAATGGTAGGTTATACCGGTTCAGTGAAACAGTACTGAAACGAGGGTGACTCGGTTCAGAAAGAGACTTTGTCCACTAAGATAGTCTTGGAAATGAGTCTTGACTAACAAGAAATGATTCTCTATGATAATGTGTGTATGCCACAAAGTTTAATGTTTTATGTTATGATTATTGTGATTACATATCACTGCCATGAGTTATTCCAGGTTATGAAATTATGATCTCTTTTACAGGTTAATATTTCCAAAAGATATGTGCTTATGTATATGATGTGATTGATATTTCTTTTGTTTATCCTTACTGGGCATTTGAGCTCACCCTTTTATGTTTTCTTTTCCCCAGGATATAATGAAAGGTTTTAGGTATTAAAAAAAAGGAATATCTTTATGGGAGATGTTGAAGATCTTTCACCAGGATTAGAAAATTATATTCCGAGTTTCCAAAGACACTAAACTATTACGATCCTTGTGTGTGTGTTTTTGTTATGTAATAAGTATTCCGAAAATGTAATGTAATGTCAATGTACGTCAAGCTTCGGGTCTCTACATGATTAAAGTCAATGATCAGAAGAAAATTAATCCTCCATTTAGTGTTAAGGGACTCAAAACCATAAATATTGGTTGACATAAAAAAATTATTCATTTTACATGAATCTAATATGATATTTTTTTTAATATAAGATCCCTTTTTATAATAATGATGCATTATTTTACTATTTAAGAATATGTGAAATTATTCATACATGACATGCTTTTATTTCATAGTCACAATTTTATCCTTTTGTTGTGGTTTGATTGGCTTGTAATTAATCCCTTATGATTGAAAAATATTTTTTTAAGTCACTAAAATTTACTTTTAATTGATCATAAGATTTATTAAATAGTGACTAGTCACTTCATCTTACTAAAAAAATTCTAAAATAAATATAGTGAACATATGTTATCCAATATGAATAAATCATTAAATGATGAAGTAATACATTAATATATAAAACCTTATACAATGTTTACCATATACCATTTCATTAATGTTTAAATTTATGACCCTTCCAAAAGTCCATGATTAGAAAATTCAGAATGAAGTTCAATAAATTCTTTAAAGATGAACATTACATCAAAACTGAAAACAAAATGATGTAGCTCTCAACGGTTATAGTCCAAATATGTGAATCACATCATCATTTTTATTTTTAGAAAATTTAATAACCCAAATTAAAATAAAACATATTTTATGATATAAATATTTCTTTATTCATTATATAAAACATATATTGTTTGATATATTACATAAATTAAAAAACACTATATATTCCCTCAGTGATAGAATAAATAACATTTCCATGAAATAAATAATAATTTCCATTTTTTTCTCTACTATAAAATTTATTTTACCCACATAAATCACTTATAATTACGAAATCATTATCACTACATTATAAATATATTAAGGGTTATATTTGCCTCAATAATTTTTCTTCCAATAGGTTCATAATTCTACTAAATTATTTTTTATTATCATTATTATTATTCAAGAAACAATGTAAAATAATTAAATTAAAAGTTTTTATACATAAATCGTTATATATTTCATATTTGTTATAACTCAGATATCACTAATATAATAAAAAATGACATAATTATGTAATCAAATCAAAAACATATTAATCATTATTCTTCGTTATTTGTAATATTATAATATTGACTATGATATATTATCCTCTCTTGTGGTATAATCCATTGATTCTTGAGGCATTGACTTATACTGTTTCATATATTTTTATTTTTGAATTATTATATATCATTAAATTTTTTCGTACCATTTTAATGATAGGGAAAAAATAACTTCCTATACAAACATGATGTATTCTACCAAAATATAGTAGGTATCACCAGGATGGTGATTTCAACGATTATAACATTTTGGAAAATCTTTATTTCACTTATTCTTATTATCCATCATTTTTTATGTCATCCTCTTCTTCTATTGATTCCATTCAAAGCCATGATAATAGAAGAATTATAATTCCTTCTTGTTATCATATGAAACTATATCCACATATAATGATAATTTTTAGAAGTTGGGTCCTTTTGAATTATTAGATTAATACCATAAAAGAAATGATCATTTTTAATCCTTTTATCATGTGCGATGATATCATTCTCATTCCATTTTCTAAGTGCCTTTTTTAAATTACAAAATGCATTAGATTAGTTAAAATAATTACGAAACATAATATAATTTCTTATAACAAGTGAAATATACAAAATAAATTAAGATAAATTAGATGATATTATTCTAATTATGGTTTTATTTGAAATATCTGAATTTTTAAAATCCATAATAATGGTTGGTAAAAAAAGTGAAAATACATAAGAATATTCCCCAAGGAGTTTCGAAATAGCTACATACGACGTCCTATTTAAACGCACTATGAAATTATTGGGTTAAGCCCAATTCTCCCTTTTTGTGATATTACCCCTTGGAATATCTATTTAAGAAAAAATTATACATGTATTAATTATACAATTATGTATTTATATGAAAAACTAGATAATCACTTCCATATAAAATTTTTATTATTTTCTTATACACATCCTCAATGTTTATTATACGGTTATACTAATTAATCAATGATATCCTAAATCTACTTCCCAATGTATCTAATAGACTTCTTCTAATACCAATTATAGATACCTTGACCCTAGTAAACAATATCCAATGTCTGATTTATTACATTAGCATAAGATACAAGGAATCACATATTAAATGAACTAATAGTTTAGTAGTCTTGGTAAACATGATACATTTATGATACACATTTTACATTTGGAAACATAAATTACAAAATGTTTATTATAAAGAATAAAATTAATATTTCTTGAATTTGTCTGTATACCAATCAGAAGACCCTTCATATATTTGAGTGAAATGAACCAATATAAATATGAGCTGAAAATCAAATTTAGTGTTATGTATAATAGAATATATCAGAAGTAAATTAGTATAATCAACATTTCAAGGTAAATAATATAACACACATGTCATTGAAATTATATTTCTACATGAATATATAATGAAAAATCAATATGAAATGGTATATAAATGAAAACACATTCCATTTACTCAATAAACATAGAATGTAATATATTTAATGACTCTATCATGGTGAAAATCATATAGATAACAAAATAACTAAATTACCAGTGAATGAAATGTTTAATTATTGGACATCATGTATGCATCATGTAAAATCATATACTATCAATATCAATCCTCAAGATAGTATAATACTATATAATAAAATCATATTTTATACCTCTATAATCAAGATTTATCCTCTAGATAGTATAATACATTTGGGTATAAACCCATATAATTAGGCCATCTAGGCAGTCTCACAAGTCCTGTTGATGAGTCAAGGGGAACTATAATTTCTTGGCTCCACCAATCACCACAATCCCAAATCATTCCTAATATATCAATTAATATATTTACTTCATGAATAATTAGTTCTTTTCAAAAAAAATTATATTGGGTAAAGAATACATCTTTATCAATATTTATATATATAGAAAAATAAAAAACAATGTAGAACTAATGATGTATAAATAATATAAGGTTTATGAAATAATCATATATTTTTTAATTTAATATGGACATTTAGGGTTATTTAATGTAAAATTATTAGAGGAATGTGAATAATTAATGGTTATATTAATGAATTTAAATATGAATCATGTAAGTGAATATCAATACCTTCAATCGTAAAAACGATCATTCTTAATCTAGAGGAAGACTTAGGTTGATATAAATATGACATATTCATTTTGGATTAACAATAAAATGGTTTTTTCATAGATGAATAGAAATAAAAAAATATCTATAAAAATTTACTAACGAAAATATCATTTCCATTTTTCCAACTTATTTTTAATTCATAAAGAATTTTGAAATTCCTTTTCATTTAAAATCATTTATAGAAACTAAGAATTCTCATATCATAAAGAACTATATTTTTAAAAAAGTAACATCTAAACTTGAAATGTAAGATTCAAATATATTTTAGTAAATATGGAGGGTAATTTCATACATGTAGAATAAGTTAAATATATCATTTCACTTTTAATGTAAAACGGATAGTATGATTCTTTGTTTGTAAAATAAAAAGAATATTTATATTGGTGTATATATTATAGATATCTTTGAGGGATGCCACATTTGGGTAGTCGGGTCAGGATGTCATTTTGTTTTATTGAGACCCCTTTCAATGATTTTTAGCTACTAATCTAATATTTATATTATATTTGTTTTTAATATTAGGTTAAATTTTTATACCCCATTCTTCATATAGTTGGTTTATTTGTTTTTATTTTGTCTTGAATACATACATTTTTTTAAATATGGAAAACATTACCAAATGATTATTTAGGCCCATGGAATTTATTCTTATTCAATGGTGGCATGGTAAATTCACATAATGTCAGTAGCATCTACAACCCAATGGAAACTGATCGGTTGGATGAAGATTCAAAATTACAAATATCAAATCATTTTCAATACACCAATAAACCAAATAGTTTGACATTTTTATTACCATTACAACCCAATAAATGCAAGAATATTAAAAAGTGCAGGCTAATTATAGTATAAGAAATAAATTATAGAAAATAAAATTTTACATTATTCCTCCCATCTATAACTTAATTCCCATCACCCATAAATATGAAATTATAAAATAATTATACCTTTTTAAATTAACAAATATATCTATTAAACAATATAACCACCTTAAATTAAAAATAAAAATAAAAATATCATATTCCTAAAAATATGAAATGCCTCCATAATATAAGAATTCACTGTTAAATTAAATAACATTGTAATAATTAAACTAATAGACTCTAAAATAAACTACAAAATTCATATTGACTCTAATAATTATTATTGAACAATGAAAGCCCAGTCCAAAAAAATATAACAATATTTATATAAATTATTAAATTTAGAATAAAATATAATTCCTCAAAATTATCTAAAAAATCATTAATGCATAACTCATTTATAAAAAAACTATTGAAAATAATTTACAATAAGAAAATACACCCAATATTGGGAATAACAATCATAATCATGATTTTACTACGAATTTAAATCCATTAATATATATTTTTAATCAAATAAATTAAAAATATTAATAATAAAATTTCATTCAAATATGATTTATTTTAAATAGAAACAAAATTTATAATTTACATTTGTCCTATAAACAAAATAATTAATGTAAATATTTTAAAATCAATCCAAACTAATTAATTTAGAAGAATTGAATAAAATACCAATTTTAGATGACAAAAAAATCACATTGATTAAATATGTATTTAATTATTAATAATGCACAATATACATAAATATAGTAAGAAAATGTAACATGATATTTTTTTAGTCAGCCATTTTTTAATAATTCCAATTTAATATAAATATTTTTGTATTTAAAATAGTAAACAAGAATTTTATATTTCCAATTTAATTATATTAAAACAATACAATATAAAACAAAAAACATTAAATCTAAATAATTGAAACAAATATAAATAATTATAAAAGTATTAAAACTAAATTAAAATAAAAAACAATAAATGGTTCAAATTAACATCCTCTGGACATTCAAGGAGGGTCATACCGTTGATGATAAATTTAGATATAATTTTTTTGGACAAATAAGAAAAATATTGAAAGAATTGAGATTATGAGTATATTTATTTTGATTAAATATTTAATTTTAAAAATTAGAATATATTAAAACAACTATATACATTGAAATAGGTTATTTAAGAATTTTTATATATCATTTGGGGATATATGGACATTGGGGTTGTATTTCCATTTGTATGTACCGTAATTACATATAAAACTGATGAAGAAGATAAATTATTATCTTATTAAAAATAATATTTTATACTAAATAAAAATGAAAATTATAACATATATTTTCATATTGTGTCCATAAATAGAGGTAGTTAAAATATATATTCTATTTTAAAAGAAAGTAAATATGTTATTTTAAATTAATATTCTTTAATAAGATTATCATTTATACAATTTTGGGAGAGAGGTATCATCCCTAGGGATCTTTTTTAAACAATCCCTACATTAACATAAAAACATCTATGTTGAGAGAAATTATCCATGACCGAAACATAAGTTCATGGAAATCACTGTGAAATCCATGAAAGTGTAATTACTACCCATAACTAAAACCATTGAATGTCTCACCACTAGGGATTTAATAGAGTTATTATGATGCGTTTTATCCAAATTTAAGACGATAAAAACATTTAAATAATAACTTATCAAATTAATTAGTATAAAAATATGTTTTTCATATTTATTTTAACATATATATTTCTATGCATTTTATAAATCTGTTGAATTATTAATTATATAGAATAATTTCAATTTAATATACTCATATAACTAAAATATTGATTTTATAGAAATGAATTTTTAATTTTTTTATCCGTTTGTTTTAATTAAATGGAGTAAAAACAATTAACATTATAAAGAGACAATTATTGACATAATCTTTTCTATAAATTATGTATATTTATCTTCATAAATAAATTTTTTTACTACTAAAAACTATATTAATGAAATAAATATATATATATATAGTTTTTACATTCACCAAATGATTATTATGTGGGAATGAATCACAATAAATTTATTTGAACAATTAAAATTTTATACATTTAAAATCTGTAAATATGATTCATAATGTTATATTATTATAATAATTAGAATAATATTTAAAATGTTATTTTTTATAATTCATCTCATATTTTAATCATGATACCATGATAGACAATATGAAAATGAATTCATTTGGAAGAAAATAATTTATAGAGACAAAAAGTTTTTTTCTTCCCTATAGTGTAAAATGAATTAAAGGGGTTAAATTAAGTAATGATGTTTTAACATCACTATAAAATTATCTATAATACTTGTGTATGATGGTATTAACAAACCATATCAAAAAAATATAATCATTAGATCAATATTTTATGTAAAATAGAATTCCTTACACATTAAGGAATATGTTCATGGAAATTCAACAAATGATATCATATTATAAGAACCTTACTCTCCCATCTTGGAAGAACACCATCATTTTGTTTACTAATTCAATACATTACAAAATTATATAATTAAAACTTCCCTCATAGTTTTGTGAACATCATATCTTATGGAAGACTCCAAACTCATTCATTTCCAATTGGAGCATTATAATAAGATTCTACTTCTATTTAAAGTGTTATATTTTCCTTAATCAATTTAGACCATATTATTGATCCAACCAGGTTTCAATAAAATTTTACAGAAAAATGAAAACTATATCACATGTACAGTCTTTTATAAATGTGATATTATAATAATAGATTTGGATTTTTTTAGTTATTAATTCATTATGAAATTATAATTTTTGGGTCTGTTTTACAAAATACTTGAATTATGTTATAATAAATATTTTAATAATGAATAAGAAATAATAAAAAATGGATAATATGAGTTGAAATTTTTTAATAATGTATCTATTCATAATTATTCAATGGCAATATATTGAATTATATTCATTAACAACTTCAATTATTTTTGTTAAATAAATATTCAATAAAAAAGAAACTTATATTTTTTAATTATGAACACTCAACTTAAAATCCAGAAAATGATATTCAATCTTTGAAAATAAATAAAATATCCACAAATATGTTAGAGATGATATAAACATGAAAAATGAACAATGAATAGACCCATTATACCAATGTAATAATTTATGATGAAAATAATTAACATATGAATATTAATTATAATAATCACGAATATGTGAATAATTAATAAAAAACAATAAACAAATTTTACTCTGAAAATATATAAATAATAAAAAATTATAGATGATAAATAAATGTAAATTTATTATATGGAACGTAAATAATTCAAAAATATATGAATCTAGGGTAAGGGTATTTCATGACTGAATATTCATTTCATTGAGTTGAATTATTTATTATTTGGACCTGTTATTCATCTTTGGATACCTTCCCCCATAAATCTATATCACATTCTTTTTTCACGTTTATATTCCAAAAATTTCATTTAAATGAAAATTAATACTCATTGTTTGAAAATGTACTTTTGAAAAATATGATATTAATAATAACAATTATCATCCCATATATTATATTTTTTAAATAAATAATAATATAAATTATTACTATAAATAGTTTGTTTCCATATTTTAAAAAAAATATTTTATTCATTCTATACTACTATTTTTTCATTAATTTAACATAAATTTAAATTTATTATTTTTTATTAATTCATGTTTCATTATAATTATTAATAATTCTTAATAGTATATTTATTTTTACATCCATAAATTTTGTATACTGGAATCCATATTTATTTTAAATTAATAGTAAAATATAAAATTATTCCTTAAGTATCACTTGTAAAATTTTCATATTTTGTATTTATTTTTTTTAATGAAATCTTCTACTTCTTGATAAAATTACAAATTTTATTTTATATGATACATTGGGGAAATGTCATAGAACCATTTTCGTTACATGTTTGACTTAATAATTTATATATTACTAAAATCATAAAGAAAACATATGTATACATTAACATAATGTGGTGGGTGGGAATAGAATATTTTATTGATCTAATGTATTGCGTAAATAATTATATTTATTGTTATAATAATGATATTCATACACAAGATATATTTTTCTATATTACCAATTGTTTTTATAAACATGATGAATTTTTCAATATTTAAAATGTTTTACATGGACATGATATGGTTAGATATATTAATAATGTTGTGAATGGACATGATAGAGGTAACAATTTTCACACTGTAATGTTTGTCTATTTTAATATTTGTTCCATATTTTTATGTTCTGTTTTCATTGATTATGAATATTTTTAAAAAGTTCCCAATTCTCATATATTGTATAAGTTATTATATATTGATTCGTGATTAATTGATATCATTCCATGATCTTATCCCAAAATATTATTATTTACCCCATGTTCAGTATTTCTCGCATGTTTATGTTCTACTGATAAAATCATGATGAATTATTGAAATATTTTTCATCAATAATTATTTTACATCTTTATTTTATTATGTTTAATAATTTAATAGGATCAAATATGCATGAATATATTTTTGTAGATAGTTTTGGTGAATTTGAAGATAAATATTAGAAAATTTTCTTTTTAATAAGGTTGTTATGTAGATAGTCTACAAAGTCCCTATACCTTAATATTTTGAGTTTTCTTTTTTGTTATTGTTAATATAAAATAATGTATAATAAGGTAATATGTATATATGATATGGTTGAATAATAATATTTTCATCAGATAATGGTTTATTTTTTTGAATATCATGTTAGGAAGTATAAGATATCTATTGTTACTAAAATATCAATTAAACAAAATTTATCATTTGTTAAAATGACGGTTTTATAGAGTCAGATAACAAATGTTTTATTTTTCATATTAATATAAATATTAACAGTATATTTATTATGATATTTTTATTTAGTAACCATGTTTAAAATTTTTATGTTTATAATTGTTTTGAACCTGTAGAAATTAAGTGAACAAAATATATGATGTAAAATGAAATTTTTATCCTAAAAACCAATTGAGATGGAGGATGATTTAAAAACAATCAAGTTAGGTTATATTATGTTCTGAGTAATAACATTAAAAAAATAACTCATAAATTAATGAAATATATCAAAACTCTATATTTATTCCATAAGAAAAAATAATACAAACTTTTATATGGTATTCTAATTTATTAACTATCATATGATGTATTAACAAGATAGAAAAAATAAACATTTTAATTTTTAATTCAAATATTAACAAAATAATTTTTCTATATTTATCAATTCAAATGTGATTTGGGAAAATGATATATATTGATCTTGAATGTTATGTAGAAATATTTTGTGTAATCCATAAAAGGGGATAAATTTAGGAAAACATTTGATTCCAAATAGATTCCTCGAACTCTTAACATTAAAATATAGAAATAATTCGCTCTATTAAATTAATTGTCGGAGTAATGTATTAGATCAAATGAAGTAATCTTACTTAGACATGGAATGTGTAACTCCAATTTTATTATTGATAATGACGGAAAAATAAATAACTCATTTAGGGGATTAAATCCATTAATATGATCAAATTTATCTATATTAGAATCTATGAACTATGGAAATATTAATCAATTTTTAGATAAGATTAAAATATAAATTGGAGGCTCTCATTATTATCTTGGATTTTGGGATAATAATAATATAATGAGATTTTGTGGAAGATAATGTAATAGAACTCATGGACTAATGAAAATTTATCACCATACATGTAACAATAATTGATTGAATCTCCCAATAAATTACCTTAGAGGTATGAGAAAATGTTACATGTGTCTAATATTTTGATATAAAGCTTACGATTGTTGAAGAGAGATAAAAAAGACGATTATTCCAAATATGGAGAATACATTCCACACCAACATAAAAATCACACATGAATTCACAAAAGTTACTTAATTTTAACATTATAAAAATATATTTTAAAACAACAGAAAAATTGTTTATAATAGTAATAAGCATGATATCATTCTGAACATGCAATATTGTCATTTCTACAAATTTAGATAAATTATTATAATATTGTAATAATGTGGATCAAATAACATAATAGTTGAATTGTTTGGTTTTTTAGGAGTAAGAACTTATGAAATATATTTATAATGATATCAAAAAAATTACATGGATTAATTATTAGGAAATAAGATCTTAATTAATTATCAAGAAATTAAATTTTTTTAAATAATTATTTTTAGATGTTTCCATTTATTTTTGTGGGGGAATATTTTAGTCATTTTCCACAACTTTTAAATATTTAATTTAATTAACTGTTATAGTTTTTTAAATTAAAATATCTGTATAAGGACATGGAATTAAACATTACTTAATATCATGTTATGTCAATAATTTTAAATTCATTCACATTGTATATTTTTTAGGTTTATATATTTAGAGAATTACCCCTTTATTTTTACCAATTATCTCATAATCATACAAAAAGATAATACTAAAATATTATCCATTTATTCAACTTCTGCAAACCCATTTAAAAATAAAACATTATTGTTTTTATTGATAAAAACATTCTTTTATTCATTTCAATTACTCATTATTATGCCCTATGAAAACATTTTAAAAAATAATTGGGATTATTATAACATTATTATTAAGGGATACACAAACTTGTAAAACTATTTTCCTTGCTAGAACAAGAAAACCAAGAATACATTATCATAAATCAATAATTTTCACCTTTATGAAGTAGTAGATATTCTTCACTGAATATAAGATTATAACATACCATTTGTAAACAAAATATTACAATATAACCATATATAAACACATAACATATAAAATGTTACTTGGGATATAATCACACATAAAGGAAATAAACATACGATCGACTTTCAAATATATCATTATTATAAATTGAATAGCCCTATGACTGACATCCATACCTGATGCGTTGTAGGTTATATTGTTATTAATATTCTGTTTATTATCATGTAACAACTCATATTTGGTTTATCACATATCCACCCGTCAAATTTCCATATAATATTATATTATCATAAAAAATAAATGATTGCAATTATCTAAATTTCAGTCATTAAATTTTTATTTTAATCACAACAATTCATTTCAGGATACTAAAACAGTCAATCCACTTTCAAAATCTTTTGCAACACAAAAAATCACATAAGGGATTAAATGATCTCATTTTCGTAATATAACATTAAAGATTTTAAAGGAAGCCAAATATCAAAGAAATGTTATGACAGAAGAGAAGTCGTTATCAGTACATATGTTAAAAGCATTCATTTTTTACATTTAGTGAAAGGATTTGTAAAAAAATACTCCCATTAAAAACCGTTGAATGAAATTATAATTCAATGGGTTGATTATAAATTTTAAACAAAGAAGGTGGTTTATGTTATCCAATTATGCCTAAATGAATGGTGATGGAGACGAAGTCCCATACCTTGTATCTTACACATCACATAGAATAGTTATGTTCCTCAATAATAAACATAGGTTTATTCCTACATTCATGATAACCTTTTCAAGTTTATTATTCGTTTTATATTACTTGTTTCCATGTTATAAGAATTACATAATTATTTATGTTCATATCAATTTTGCTTTAAATATTCTATACTTCAGTCATAAATGAAATTTTTTTGAAGAAAATTTTCAATACGGTCAGAATTCCATCATATCAACTATATTCATCATATAAATATCGTAAATAACTATTATATATGTATTTATAAAGGTACATTATATTTGTAGATAAGAAATTAATTGCATCGTTCATAGAGACGGTAGGCCGAATGTATACATTAACACTAATTTCATTGGTTTGTCTTATTAAAATAATAAGAATTAAAATATAGTTATAGTATTATATTAAATATATATGTGTGTTATAGGTTTAATAAAAACATCCTTTATACATTTCATGTATAGTGGGAATGAGTCATGTAGCTTTGAGGCGGAGGTAGTCCAAACTTTCTCATACGAAATTATTGTGTGACAACAATATAGAAAACATGAAGGTCTTCTTAATATTACAAATTTTTTGAATATGACATATGTTATAAAATAAATATTAAAATATTATTTTACCATAATAATGGTTTTAAAACCATATATGTAGGCGATAAATGAAATATAACAAAAACATTACTCACATAGTTGATTAACTCGTATAACGTCGATAACAATTTCATTTATTTGAATAAGAGGAGGTGAGAAAAGAAGTAGATAAGAGATATTCCATTAGAAAAATAAAAAAATATTATATATAGGATTATATATTAATCATTCCTTGATGGATGAAAAAATGAATAGAAACCAGAAAAATAAATAAATCAAGAGTGGTACTTAGTGAAATTTACCTCTTGAATATCCCCAACATTAAAAACCCATGAGGACCTTGAATTTAGTATTTTGGGGACAGCAGCACATGAACGTGTGTAGAGAGAGGAGGAGAGATGTTTTGTTATATTTGAGGAGATAAAAAGCTTTTTTGGTTGAAATAGGGTGGTGGAGTGGTGATATTTATATTTGGGGAGAGTTGGTGTAACACCCGAGACTTTTATGTTATATAAATCATCAAAGTAATATTTTTCTACACAACACTTTCTTGGCTTTCTTTACACGAAATCGCGACCTTCCTCGATAGATTTCGTCGTACGCAATACTGAGTTTCACTAAACAACGATATGCTATTAAATTATTATTAAAACATGCCGTTATTAATAGTAATAACCAATTTTTAAAATTTTATAAATTTTATTTTTCAAAATGGGCTTCATTTTTGGATTCGGAATATCGAAATTAGCCTAGGGTGAAATTTTGGTATTTTTCTGAAAACTTTCAATTTTTGATGAATAGTGAAACCACTATGTGGTAGTTAAAAAACTGAATTTTTCATAAAACTTAATTTCACCGCTTCTGTGAGTAGAATTTCAAAAATCCGAAAGACACGGTTGATGTCAGTAAGTAAAATGTGGTTCAATGAGATGAAAATAATTTATTGGTGAATAGTAACTTTTTACTTTTTTTACCACGGTTAAAAGTAAATAGTGTAATTAAGGGTAAATATGATATTATTATTACCCTAAAACATGACCTAATTCTATTGGACAAATTTAAATCGACCAAAAACAAACTTAGGAATAAAATATGACCATTTAGGCCCACTTGGATTAGATTATGACATTTATTATTAATTTATTTAAAGAAGGGTTCAAATAGTTAAAATCAAAGTTTAATAAGTAAATAATTTTTAATATGGGGTTATGCATAAGATAAATTCTACTATAAATATTCATTAGAAAGGGAAAAAAATTTCATAAATAATTGTAATTTATTTGTAATTTGTAGACATTAAATAATTTAATTTATTTATGACACAAAGATGATGCAGTAATTATCTTATTAATGAAATATTGACATAATTAATGTTATAAACACCGAACTAAATGTAATTTGAGACTTTTAATGAATTCGACTAATTTTATAGGATAATATTACATGTTAGTATTGATTTAATTAAATTTTTTCGAACTAATCATTCTGTTATGATTTTCAAAAAAATCAATTACTAAACAGTGTCAAAATTGACATAAAATAGTTTTTAAAACAAATATTATATTAGTAATTGTTATTTTATTTCTAAAAATATAAGGTTCGGCCAAATGACTTAGATAAGGATATATATATTAATAATAAACAACTTGGGGTTCGTTGGGCTGCTTATAGTAAGTTTATTAACCTTATAGTATAAGTACACAAGAAGACACGGTAAAAGTAAAATTATTTAACTTGATGTTGAATCTAAATGATAAGGCTAAAAGAGGAACCTAAACTTGTCTAAATTATATTGTATGAGAGGATTTCGACCCATCCCCACTCTAGCTTCTAAATATATCAATTTGGAGCTATTTAAAACCGAACATGAATTTATAATAAAATAATATTTTTAGTTTTCCCAAAGGTGCCCCTCTCCTCCATTATAAAAGGGCACCTCCTCCCCCTCTTCCTCACACCACTTTGAGCCTTCAAGCTCGGCCAAACCCTGCCAATTCCTCCTCTCCACTTCCCTAGAGACATCCTAGCGGTCCTGGTCTTCTTCAAAGACCAATTTTAGTGCCCTAAAAGAAGGTCTCAAAGAAGCACTTCAATGAAGAGGTAATGTCCATTACCAATTCTTTCATCTTTATTTCTTCTTCCACTTCTTCTTATTTAGTTGTTTCATTATGAAGTAATAACATCAGTATCACTCATATACTGATATGTTATTATACGTATGAAACAACCCTATTTCACCATCTATCCATCCTACGGAAAAAGAAATCACCGTGCGTGCGTACGTACGGAATACCGTCTCCACACCGTGGTGTAATATATTTTCCACCACCACCTTACTTGGATGGGTATAATGGTGTAAATAATGTGTATATATGACTATTATTAATTAATACTGATTCTGAAATAGTATACATACACTCCAATACAATTCCACGATCATAGGAACGATATCATCACTCGTGCGTACGTACGGAATACCGTCTCCACGATGTGATACGACTCGTTCTACATGATCTTCATTTCATAATGATTATATAAATGAATTGAATGAATTAATATGATATATATTACACTAATAACATTCTGGAAATGAGTTATCTATAACCTAAATAGAAGAATAATAATTTATTCTACAAAACACGCATAAGAACAAAAAGTTATAAACACCCGAATAACAAGTAGCAATGAAATATTACTACTAAGAAGTTAAGAATATGACCATATATGATATCATAAAAATAATTATGATTCTATAATAAGTCAATAACATTATTTAAATCATTATACAGGAGGTTCGGACATGTACAAAGCATATCAGACCTAAGGTAAGGGAAAAATCACAATCTCATTTTTATCCGAGATTGTTTATATTTTGGAATTTACTGGGGTGCATTTTATCATCCAAATCCATGTTTCCTCAATATGTAATATATACATAATTATACAATATTTTATATTCAATTTTACCCTTCGGTGAGTTTTTAGTTAAATATATGAAAGGAATCTTTTGTCGTTTTTCGTACGAGGTAATTTTTGACTTTTCCGACAAAAGTACGAAAAGAATGCTTTCTTTTAACTTATACGGCATGAATGGATTTTTAAAACATTATTTCCAAGAAGTTTCCTTTACAAGTTTTTTATGTTTATTTTTAATCAACTTCTTTTAGTTTAAAACTGTATGACATGTTAATAGAGGAAAATGTTTTTGAAGTAGAACGGATATTTTCCTCAAGAATGGAGTTCAAGTGTTTTATCAAAATTATTTTCCATCAAAGACAATATAGGGTTCTGTTTCTATCCCTATTGTTAAATTGATTTGATTATGTTGTGATGGAATTATTTTTATGAATTCCTTTATCTTATATGAGTTGTTTTATGATGTCACGATGTTTAAGATTCCCATTTTTATTACATGGGTTATGCTATGATGTATGGTTTATGATTTTGTGGCACACATAAGAATGGTATCATTATGAGATGGGTGGAAACTATATCTCCCTCCAATGCATTGGTAAAGATTTTATATCTCATGAGATAGACATGGCTGGAACGGTAGGTTATACCGGTTCAGTGAAACAGGACTGAAACGAGGAGTGAACTCGGTTCAGAAAGGGACTTTGTCCACTAAGATAGTCTTGGCAATGAGCCTTGACTAATAAGAAATGATTCTCTATGATTATTTTTGTATGACAAAAAGTTTCATGTTTAAATTTATGATTATTTTGATTACATTTCACTGCCATGATTTATCCCATTTTATGAAATTATGCTCTCTTTTGCAGGTTAATATTTCCAAAAGTTATGTTCTTATGAATATGATGTGATTGATATTTCTTTTGTTTACCCTTACTGAGCATTTGAGATCACCCTTTCGTATGTTTTCTTTCCCCAGGTCAGGAAGAAGGTTATTAAGTAAGGTATGTTAAAAGGGACTATAGATATGATGAAATAAATGGGAGACAGTGTAGACGCTTTATGAACCAGTTGTTTATGTTTCCCAGTTTCTAAAGACACTATACCTATACGGTCCTTTCGTGGTTTTGTTATATGTTGAAATAAGTATGCTTCAATTTTGAATTATTAACAATGTATGTAATGTATGGGTCGTTACCGTTGGTATCAAAGGAAAAGGAGGTAGGAATGTATCCGATCCTTGGGAACTCTCACATGTGAGCGTTGGACGAAGCATGGCTCCCCGCCCAAGGGCTTCATGAGGAAATGGCTGCCACTAGGTATGGTGGTGTGTCCCACCCAGTGGGTGTAGCCGCCCATGGAGTGCCCTGACAGGTATCAATTATAGTCCACTCGATGTAATTCCAGACCACTATAGTTGGTATTAGAGGAAAGGTATAGTCATCCTTTGGAAGCTAGGATGTGAAAGCCTTAGTAAGAACCCTAAGGATAACTCTAAGCATAGAACACAATCTTAGTGTTTTAGAAATGGCCATGAATAACCTAGGATAAGACCTTAAGTGTGAAATTTTATTCTTGATTATATAGTTTTCCTATTATAATTAGTGTTTCTCACTCTATTCTTCTTGGTTTTAGTTAATGTCTGGAACCTGAAAGAACCGTGTTAATGCGGAATGCGACGGGAAATGCAATGATTGTCCCCCTGAGAAACCAAACGTTATGGGAGTTGGAATGAAAAATCATGCAGCCATGCTCACACAACTTTCTCAAGCTATGAATCATGCAGGACTTCCAAACGAGCAGAGGAAGTAGCAACATTCTGTTGAATCCTTCATGAGACAGCATCCACCTTCTTTCAGTGGGTCTACTGATCCATTATTTGCTGAAAAATGGATTAGTACTACTGAAAAAATATTTTCAGTTCTTCAATGTTCTGAGCATGATAAAGTCATCTTAGCAGTGTATCGTTTAGAAGGTGATGCTGATCAATGGTGGAATCTTATTAAGAATACGAGGCAAATGATGAAATTGAGTCCATGGAATGAGACGAGTTCAAGAACATATTTTTCAATAAGTACTTCCCTCGTATTCTCCGAACAAAGATGGAGAAATAGTTTCTTGAACTGAAGTAAAAGGATGATGAATCTGTTGGTACCTATGAAGCAAATTTTACTAGACTTGCAAGGTACGCTTCTGGTATTATTATCCAACCTGAGAGTAAGATCGATCGATTCTTTAGTGGATTAAAACTAAGTCTTCGAAGGGCCTTACCCGTAAGGGACTTCAATAGCTACGAGGAAATCATTCGATGTGCTCTCGAAGTTGAGATGGAGATTGGAGTAACCCATTAGTCATATGGGTTTGATAAGAAGAGGAAAATGGAATTCAAAGGAAAATCTAAAGAGCACACTGAAAAGAATATGAGCTTTCCCTTATGCTCAAAGTGGGAAAGAAACATGGAGGGAGTTGTCTTAAAGGGACAAGTAAATGTTTCAAATGTGGAAAGGAAGGTCATCGGGCATTTGAATGTCGCGATTATGGGAAGAAGATGTCTAATGATGCAAACAAAGGAAGGGATACACAGAATGAACCTACTACACTTCAATGTTTCCAGAGCAAGGAGATGGGACATTATGCCAATAAATGCCCTAATCCAATGGTTGATGATGATGGTCGACGTCGACAAACTCTTAAGGCTAAAGACAAAGGAATGTCACATGCAATTTCTATCAGCGATGTGGAGTACGATACCGATGTGGTGAAAGGTACACTTACTATCCACTCTAAAGTAGAAAATGTTTTATTTGATTCTAGATCCACCCACTGTTTTATTTATGAAGAATTTTCTAAGGGTATCACCATATTACCTCAACAATTAGATGTTGAGTTAGCTGTGACAACACCTAATGGCACAATAGTCGCATCAAAAGTTTATAATTCTTCTCCGATCGAAGTTTGTGTGAAAGTGCTTCCTGCAAATCTTGTGATCCTTCCTATAGTGGAATTTGATGTGATTCTTGGCATGGATTGGCATTCATTATATGGAGCTCATATCAATTTCGAAAGAAGGGAAGTCACATTTCATATTCCAGATCAATAAATGATTGTCTATCAATGCAAGGATGAACATAACCTTCCAGTGGAAATTTCTTCCATTTTATGGGTATTTATTCCACTAAATGAAGGTTATTTATATCAAATGGTTGGTGAGAAACTCACGATTAAGATTATGCCCATTGTACGGGAGTTTGATGATGTCTTTCTGGAGGAATTACCGGGTCTTCCACAGAATCGTGAAGTTTAGTTTTCAATAGAAATCGTACAGGGTGCTTTGCCTATTTCGAAGACACCTTATATAATGGCCCCAATTGAGTTGCAGGAATTAAAGAAGCAACTCTAAGAGAATCTTGATAAGGGATTCATACGCCCTAGTGCGTCACCTTGGGGAGCACCTATTCTATTTGATAAGAAGAACGATGGATTAATGAGACTCTGAATTGATTATAGAGAACTTAACAAGATCACTATCAAGAACAAATATCCTCTCCGGCGCATTGATGACCTATTTGACCAACTATGAGGAGCTCAATACTTTTCCAAGATTGATCTTCTTTCAGGTTATCATCAATTAAGGGTCAAATGGGAAGATATACCAAAGACGGATTTCCGTACAAGGTATGGACACTATGAATTTATAGTGATTCCATTTGGTCTTACTAATGCCCCTACTATCTTCATGGATCTGATGAATAGAGTCTTTAGAGACTATCTTGATCAATTTGTGGTAGTCTTTATAGACGATATTCTTATATATTCAAAGAGCCAGGAAGAACATGAAGAACACCTGAGAATTATATTGAAGACCCTGAGAAAGGATAAGCTTTAGGAAAAATTTACCAAGTGTGAATTTTGGCTTCAAAAAGTTGCATTTTTGGGTCACATAATCTCAATAGAGGGGATATCTGTGGATCCTGCAAAAACAGAGGTTATCGAAAGATGGTCGAGACCAACAACAGTAACTGAGATCCGAAGTTTTCTTGGTTTGGCTGGATATTATCGACGTTTTGTGAATGATTTTTCATGATTATCTAATCCACTCACCAAGTTGACTCGGAAAGGAGTTAAGTTTGTCTGGACGGAAGAATGTGAAGAGAATTTCAAGGAGTTGAAAAGAAGGTTATCCAGTGCACCTGTGCTCACACTGCCTTGTAGTGGAGAAACGTTTGTGATCTATAGTGATGCATCTAAGAAGGGCTTGGAGTGTGTTCTTATGAAAAATGATATGGTGATAGCTTATGCCTCACGACAGTTGAAAATCCATGAGCAAAATTACCCAACACATGATTTGGAGTTAGCTGCGGTAATCTTTGCATTACATAGTTGGAGGCATTACCTTTATGGTGAAAGGTATGATATTTATACTGATCATAAAATTTTAAAGTATATTTTCAGACAAAAGGAGCTGAATAGGTGTCAAAGAAGATGGTTGGAGCTGATTAAGGATTATGACTGCTCAATCCATTACCACCCTGGGAAAGCAAACAAGGTGGCAGATGCATTAAGTCGACAAGACCATGCTAGTTTATCCATGATGAGGATCACAAAAGATCAAATATTTATTGATTTACAAAGGATGGATCTTGGAATTATAATGGAAGGGGAAAATCATATCTTTCTCAAATGAATGTTCAACCACCTATACATGTGAATATTAAATAGGCACAGAAAGAAGATGTCGAGTTACAAAAGAAGGTGAGAAATGTTCCTGAATTCAACCTTGATTGTGATGGGATAATAATGTTCAGGAATCGGGTTTGTGTTCCTCCCATCCCCGAATTAAAGAAGGAGCTGCTGGATGAGGCTCATATTTCTTCATTCTCTATTCATCCTGGAAGCACAAAGATGTATAGGGACCTGAAAGAGTACTTCTGGTGGGATGGCATGAAAAGTGATGTTGTTGAATATGTCTCTCGATGCTTGGTTTGTCAACAAGTTAATACTGAGAGACAGAAGTCTAAGGGGATGTTACAACCATTACCCACACCCAACTGAAAATGGGAAAACATCACTATGGACTTTGTCACATGACTTCCTAAAACATCCAAAGGCAATAATGCTATCTGGGTCATAGTTGATCATCTTACAAAGTCTGCACACTTCATTGCTATTAGAGAGGATTTCTCTCTGGATCAGCTTTCCAGGATATATGTAAAGGAAGTGGTAAGATTGCATGGAGTACCACTTTCTATTATATCTGATCGGGATCTGAGATTTACCTCGAAGTTCTGGTGAAGTCTTCATCATAATCTGGATACAGAGTTGAGTTTCAGCACTACTTATCATCCTCAGACAGACGATCAGTCTGAGAGAACAATTCAAACTCTAGAAGATATGTTGACAGCTTGCTCTATGGATTTCAAAGGTGGTTGGGATCAACACCTACCTTTGGTGGAATTTTCTTATAATAATAGCTTTCACTCCAGTATTTAGATGGATCCTTATGAAGCTCTCTATGGAAAGAAATGCAGGACTCCAACTTGATGGGATGAAGTTAGGGAAAGAAACCAATTAGGACCTGATCTCGTTGATGAAATGGCAAAAATGTTCAGATCTATTCAACAACACATAAGAGCAGCTCAGAGTCGACAGAAAAGTTATGCTGACAACCGAAGAAAAGACCTAGGGTTTGAAGTGGGTGATAAAGTGTTTTAACGAATATCTCCCTAGAAGAGGGTTATGAGATTGGAAAGAATGGGAATTTGAGCCCTAGATATATCGGTCCTTTCGAAATACTGGATCGTGTTGGGAAGGTAGCTTACCGATTGGCGCTTCCACCGAATCTCTCTCAAGTTCACGATGTGTTCCATGTATATCTCCTGAGAAAGTACATACCTGATCCTTCACATGTACTCAGCTCAGAAGTTGTACCGCTGGAGCGAGATCTTTATTATGAAGAACAACCGATAGAGATTCTGGATCGTAGAGAAAATGTCTTACGAAACAAGACCACTCGATTGGTGAATGTTTTATGGAGGAACCACCAATTAGAAGAAGCTACATGGGAGCTTGAGGATATGATGAGGGATATGTATCCTCATCTATTTGTTACAAAGTGACGAATTTCAAGGGAAAAATTCATTTTAAGGGGTTAGAATGTAACACCCGAGACTTTTATGTTTTATAAATCATCAAATGAATCTTTTTCTACACAACACTTTTTTGGCTTGCTTTACACAAAATTGCGACCTTCCTCGATAGCTTGCGTCATACGCAATACCGAGTTTCACTAAACAACGATATGCTATTAAAATATTATTAAAACTAGCCGTTATGAATAGTAATTAGCACTTTTTGAGATTTTATAAATTTTATTTTTCAAAATGGACTTCATTTTTGGATTAGGAATATCGAAATTATCCTATGGTGAAATTTTGGTATTTTTCAGGATACTTTCAATTTTTGATGAATAGTGAAACCACTAAGTGGTAGTTAAAAAACTGAATTTCTCATGAAACATAATTTTACTACTTCTGTGAGTGGAATTTCAAATGTCCGAGAGACACGGTTGATGTCAGTAAGTAAAATGTGGTTCAATGAGATGAAAATAATTTTTTGCGGAATAGTAACTTTTTACTTTTTTTACCACGGTTAAAAGTAAATAGGGTAATTAAGGGTAAAGATGATATTATTATTACCCTAACACATGTACTAATTCTATTGGACAAGTGTAATTCGACCAAAAACAAACATAGGAATAAAATATGACCATTTAGGCCCACTTGGATTAGATTAGGGCATTTATTATTAATTTATTTAAAGAAGGGTTAAAATAGTTAAAATCAATGTTTAATAAGTAAATAATTTTTAATATTGGGTTATACATAATATAAATTCGACTATAAATATTCATGATAAATCTAAAAATATTTCCTACATAATGTTATTTTATTTGTAATTTTTAGACATTAAATAATTTAATTTATTTATGACACAAAGATGATGGAGTAATTATCTTATTAATGAAATATTGACATAAATAATGTTATAAACACCAAAATAAATGTAATTTGAGACTTTTTATGAATTCCACTAATTTTATAGGTTAATATGACAGGTTATTATTGATTTAATTAACATTTTTATAACTAATAATTCTGTTATGATTTTCACAAAAATCAATTACTAAATATTGTCAAAATTGACATAAAATAGTTTTTAAAACAAATAATATATTAGTAATTGATATGTTATTCCTAAAAAACTAAGGTTCGGACAAATGACTTAGATAAGGTTATATATATTAATAATAAAAACATGGGGTTATTTTGGCTTCTTATAGTATGTTTATTAACCTTATAGTATAAGAACACAAGAAGACATGGTAAAAGTAAAATTATTTAACTTAATGTTAAATCTAAATGATAAGGTTAAAATAGGAACCTAAACTTGTCTAAATTCTATTGGATGAGATATTTTAGACCCATCCCCACCTTATCTTCGAAATATATCAATTTGGATATATTTAATACCGAACTTGACTTTATAATAAAATAATTGTTTTAGTTTTCCCAAAGGTGCCCCTCTCCTCCCTTATAAAAGGGCACCTCCTCTCCCTCTTCCTCACACCACATTGAGCCTTCAAGCTCGACCAACCCCTATCAATTCCTCCTCTCAACTTCCTTAGAGACATCCTAGAGGACCTGTTCTTCTTCAGAGACCAATTTTAGTTCCCTAAAAGAAGGTCTCAAAGAATCACTTCAAAGAAGAGGTAATGTTCGTTACCGATTCTTTCATTGTTATTTCTTCTTCCACATTTTCTTCTTTAGTTGTTTCATTATGAAGTAATAACATCAGTATAACTCATATACTTATATTTTATTAAAAGTATGAAACAACCCTATTTCACCATCTATCCATCCCACGGAAAAAGAAATCACCGCGCGTGCGTACGTACGGAATACCGTCTCTACGATGTGGTGTAATCTATTTTCCACCACCACCTTACTTGGATGGGTATACTGGTGTAAATAATGACTATATATGAATATTATAAAGTAATAATGATTATTAAATAGTATAAATACACTCCAATACAATTCCACGATCATAGGAATGATATCATCACTCGTGCGTACGTACGGAATACCGTCTCCACGATGTGATGCGACTCATTCCACATGATCTTCATTTCATAATGATTATATAAATGAATTGAATGAATGAATATGATATATATTACACTAATACCATTCGGGAAATTAGGTATCTATAACCTAAAGAGAAGAATAAGAATTTATTCGACAAAACATGCATAAGAACAAAAAGTTATAAACACCTGAATAACAAGTTTCAATGAAATATTACTACTAAGAAGCTAAGAATATGACCATATATGATATCATAAAAATAATTATGATTCTGTAATAAGTCAATAACATTATTTAAATCATTATATAGGAGGTTTGGATATGTGCAAAGCATATCGTACCTAAGGTAAGGGAAATATCACAATCTCATTTTTATCCGAGATTGTTTATATTTTGGAATTTACTGGGGTGCATTTTATCATCCACATCCATTTTTCCTCAATATGTAATATTTAAATCATTATAAAATAGTTTATATCCAATTTTACCCATTGTTGAGTTTTTAGTAAAAGATATGAAAGGAATCTTTTGTCGTTTTTCGTACGAGGTAATTTTTTACTTTTCTGACAAAAGTACGAAAAGAATGTTTTCTTTTAACTTATACATCATGAATGGATTTTTAAAAAATTATTTCCAAGAAGTTTCCTTCAAAAGTTTTCATGTTTATTTTTATTCAACTTCTTTTAGTTTAAAATTGTATTACATGTTAAGAAAGGAAAATGTTTTTGAAGTAGAACGGATATTTTCCTCAAGAATGGAGTTCAAGTGTTTTATCAAAATTATTTTCCATCTAAGACAATATAGGGTTTTGTTTCTATCCCTATTATTACATTTATTTGATTATGTTGTGATGTAATTATTTTTATTAATTCCATTATCTTATATGAGTTGTTTCATAATGCCACGATGTTTAAGATTCCCATTTTTATTACATGGGTTATGCTATGATGTATGGTTTATGATTTTGTTGCACACATAAGAATGGTATCATTATGAGATGGGTGAGACCTATATCTCCATCCAATGCATTGGGTAAAGATTTTATATCTCATGATATAGACATGGCTAGAACAGTAGGTTATACCGGTTCAGTGAAACAGGACTGAAACGAGGAGTGAACTCGTTTCAGAAAGGGACTTTTTCCACTAAGATAGTCTTGGAAATGAGCCTTAACTAATAAGAAATGATTCTCTATGACTATGTGTGTATGCCACAAAGTATCATGTTTTATGTTATGATTATTGTGATTACATTTAACTACCATGATTTATCCCATGTTATGAAATTATGCTCTCTTTTGCAGGTTAAGATTTCCTTAAGATATGTTCTTATGAATATGATGTGATTAATATTTCTTTTGTTTAACCTTACTGAGCATTTCAGCTCACCCTTTCGTATGTTTTCTTTCCCCAGGTAAGGAAGAAGGTTATTAAGTAAGATATGCCAAAAGTGCCTATAGATATGATGAAATAAATGGAGACAGTGTAGACGCTTTATGAACCCGTTGTTTATGTTTCCCAGTTCCTAAAGACACTATACCTATACGGTCCTTTCATGGTTTTGTTATATGTTGTAATAAGTATGCTTCAATATTGAAGTATTAACAATGTATGTAAATTAGGGGTCATTATAGTTGGGTTCAAGTGATTAATTTAATAATTGTTTTATATTAAAAGCCAACCATAGAGAGGTGGCATTAATTTAAATACATTGGACTATAATTAATATTTTATAAGTTGTTTAGATTCATTTAAAACCTCATCCAACCATTTAATATTTAATATTTTATTTATTTTTTGATTTTAACATTTAACATCAACCCTAGTAAAAATTTCACTTTTATTACAGTAAATTTTTTTTTTCCATTGTATATATTTTTACATAAAATTGATATTTACATAATCACTAATATGTACTTTCTGATTCAAAGTAGATATTCCATTTTATTGAATTCAATAATCAGAATTGGGAAAATTTATTTAAAATTAACTCCACATACAAAACAAAATACTAGTATTTTATGGGAAACGTTCAAATGCTTGAAATGTTTTTATATCTATTTTAAAATTGAAATTTATTATAATGACCAAAAATGAATTAAATATTAAAATCATAGTCTAATTAGACTTTAAAAATATAATGGACAATTTAATTATGTAAATAAATTAGAAAAATGGTAGCTTTTAATTTAAATATGGTATTTTTTCACAATTCATAAAAATATGAAACTTATCAGAAAAATTCCAAAAATTTATGCAAACTAAATTTTTATGACCTTATTATATGGAATAATTTTATTATTTCAAATAGAACATGAAATATTTTGAAAAACATTATTCAAAAATTATTTCCTATCAAAAGATAATAAAAAACTACATTTTATAAATATTATAGTATTAAATTCTTAAAATTAGTATTATTCTATTTTTAATCTTCTAAAATTTATTGGAGAAATATTCAATAATATAAAAAAAAGTTTCATCATATTGTAGTCATTTATTTTTATTCTCTCCAATATAATTGATAGGCTTTAACTACCATAAAAATAATAATATTGTTATTCTATTATTTTTTAGTATAAATAAATGTTGTGAATAATGTAAGATTTTAGAGAAACCTGTGGTTGATTTTTAAGTACGCTATCTAAAAAAGGATAAAATTTAATCTAATGCTAATATTATATTTAGAAATATTAATAGATATAAAAATTTATTATTCTATAAATACCTGGGATGTTATATAAATCCACCCTTTTGGAAATTAAGTCCCCGAAATTTATTTACTTATCAAATAATTGATGGTATTTCTCCCTCATATAGTTTTCAGATTCTCATGTTTCCTATTCAACCATATGGTTTTTTTCACAAAACCTTTCCATAATGAAAAAAATATACTACAAAACAAGCTCTATGAGGTAAAGAATATGCACTGGATATTCCTATTGACAAATATTCTTTTCTAATTGAACTTATTGAGGACGGAAACATGATTTGGTTCTAGTATGTACTTTCTTAACTTTAAAACATGAAAAAAAATTGAGTACCTGGGATAAACGTGGTGGTAAAGGCACTCTGTAGGCAACTGATCCAACATTCTATGGGATTTAGATGGTTCCAATGAAACTTAGACTCAACTTATCTTTCTTAATAAAACAAACCACAATTTTCCATGGTAATACTTTTAGAAATACATGATCACCTGCCTCAAAAGAAATATTGTCCTCTGATTATCTACATAACTTTGGTACTAGCTCTGAGCTTTCCTCATATGATTCTGAATCAACTGAACTTTTTCTTCTATATCTTCTACCAATTAAAGTCCCATCAACTTCTTTTAACCTAATTCATCCCAAAAATCTGGAGGTCAATACCGTTTTTCATATAATGATTCAAATGATGCCATATGTATACTTCAATGAAAATGGTTATTATAAAAAACTCAACAAAAGATATAGGTTGATCCCAACTTCCCTGGTAATCCATTGAATAAGAACATTACATATCCTATGAGGTCTGGAAATTTCATTATAACTACCCATCTTATGAAGCATAAAATGTTGTACTGAAATTTAATTTAGCACCCTATGACTTCTGAAGGCCCTTAAAAAATTAAAAATTTTACCATGGATCATGATAGAATACAATGGAGGGGAGAAAAACATTTACCCTGGATATCTCATTAAAATACAATCGATAGTGTTGAACTAGAGATATATAATCTTTAAAATGAATAAAATAAACAGATTTAGTCAATCAACTAACAATAAAAAATATTGCATTATTACCATAATATGTATTTGGTAATAACACAATGAATTACATAGAAACAATTTCCCATTTCCATTATAGCATGGGTAATGTAAAAAATATCCCATTCAGAACCATTCATTCTTCATTAACATATAGATAGGTTAATCATTTCATTGTTAATTTACCAATATGTATTTTCATTCTATCCCACCAGTAATTCAATCGATGGTCTATATTCAATTTAGTGATACTTTGATGAAATAAATCTCAAAACTATGAGGTCAATACTACAACTCTTTCTTAAACTATGAATCAAAAGGCACACATAATCTATTCCAAAATTCAAAAAACACAATCATTACTAATTTTAAATTTAGGAATCTTTATCTTATAAAACAATTTTACCATTTTATATAACTCATTGTCTTCTATATACATTTTCATAATTTTGTCTAATAGAGATGATTCCACTAACACCAAAAAAATAGACGAATTTCTTATACCAACAACATCCAGGACCAAATTCATTAAATCATTACCCAAAGGATCTAATTCAATGTGTATCATGGTTAACATAGCGTTAATTGTCCATCTCAAAACATCATCCTCTTTAATTTACTATCCTAGATTTTAATGAATTGTTAAGTAAAAATCATGGATTAATATCATCTATCTCCCCCATCACACATTAACATTTTTCTGAGTGAATAAATTATTCAGACATTATCTATTTGTATCTATTTTACACTTTATGTCAAAAAAATTATTCTTCTCAATTTTTATTGAAAAGAAAAAAATAGATAATTACAAATCATGTGTAGGGTTATTTAAATCACAAGGTTTTAACTAAAATTAAGCGTAATCAATTACCTGGTCATTTTTCAATAAGACACCACAATTTCCTTTTAATGAACCTTCACCATTGATAAAAAATTCACTATTCTTGAAAGGTTGGGCAAAAAATGTCACATTTAGCAGTCCTTTTTTTAGTTCCTAAAAAATATTACATTATTTTTTCTATATGATATTAACACCCATAACTGTTAACATATGTTGATCAATAGATAACCGAGAAAATATTTTCAAAATACTTTTTTAATAACCCATTAATCTATGAAAACAATGAATGTCTATATTATTCGTAGGTCATGGACACTCTTAAACCACTTTTTTATTAGAATGGTCAATAGTTATGACATAATTATAAAAATCATAACCATGGAATGAAATTTGATGAAACCAACATTCAATATTAATAAACAATCCATATAGTTTCTTTTTGTTAATGGTTTTCAAATCAATCGTTAAATGACATTCATGTTTCTCCATACTTTCAGAATATACAAAAATATCATCTATAAATGCTAACAAAAAACTCAGTTGAAAACTAATAAAATAACCCATTTATGAGATTCATAAATATAAAATTTACATTTGGTAACCCAAAGGGAATAATTACAAACTCATAATTCCCATATCCTATTCGGAATTATATTATTGGAATGGCATCCCCCTTTACCTTTAACTGATGGTAGCCAGACCTCAAATTAATCATCCAAAAATACTGAGCTCCCATGAGATTATCTAACTAATAATTGATATGAGGAATAAGATATTTGTAATTAATAATTATGTTATTCAGTTCAATGTAAATTATACAAAGTCTTATAGAACCATTTTTCTTTTACACTAATAAAACCGTATAACCCATGGTGAAGTGCAGTGTTAAATGAACCCATTATTAATATATTCTTGGAACCGTTTTCTCAATTCCAATAGTTATAACTAGCAAATCAATATGGGGATATAGAAATAGGTTTAACATAAATTATTAAATCAATAGTAAATTCAACCTTCTGATCAAGAACAATACCAAACAATTCATCTAGAAATGCTTGCCTAAATTATTTTACTACTGGAATGTCACTAAACATAAATATTTATTTATATTCATAAAAAAGATCAAGATAAACATAAATACCATATTTAATTATCATGAAATCCACTTAGTATGTTATCAAAGGTATAAAATCATTTAAAAAACATTCTTGGATTTACAATCTATTTTACCATGATAAACATAAACCCCATCCACACCCAAAATGATATCAAATTTCACTATGGGATGTTCAAAAAGATTTAGAAGAACTACTATCCAAATAATTAAAAAAGGAAGATTCCAATAAAACATGGTTTCTTAAATACTACCACCTGGGGTTTTTAACAAAAGTTTTATATCACATTAATGAAGTGCTATTTAAATTTTACTTAGAAATATTTTTGATATGAAAGAATATGAAGATCTAGAGTCAAACAGAGCGTCATTATATTTTGAAAATACCAGTAACATACATGCAAACACTTCATTTTATGTTCCTAAATTAACGGTTGTTGTAGAAAATGATTTTACCTTGACATTCGGCTTTTAAACTCATTGGTTTCCACCCTTGGTAATGAACTTTTGAAATACATCAACATAATGACCAAACTTGTTGCTACTATAACATCTTACTAATTGTTTTTCATTGTATTCCTTATCATATTTCTTTTATTTATGAAAAATATTAGTAGTCTTAGAACATTAGATTTACTTCCCAGATTTTGAGATATGTTCTCCAGGATGCTTGCTACCACACTACCCACAATTTGGATATTTAATTTTCTTACTGTAAGACATATTTGATTAGTTATTTCCCAATTCATGCAAACTGGATCTCCTATTTTGTTCTCTCTCATGGAACTCATGGTCATCATAACAGTGCAATTCTACCTTCATAGCACATCGAACAAGTTTCCCATAGATATTGAACTCAGAAGAAGACAATTCACTTTGATATTTTGACTTCAATTTTGAGTGATACCGATATATCTTATTACTAGTAGCCTAGATTAAATTCGGGATGTAACTTGAAAAATGAGTGATATTTTATTCATATGTAGATATAGAATCTTCTTCCTTTTTTCTCAATTGCAATTTTTTTTCCATTTTATGTCAAATATTATTATGAAAATATTTCCCAAGGAATATATTCTTAAATTCATCATATTCAATTTCATCAATCACATCAGTTACTCTAATATTATTAATTATATCCCACCATTGATTGTATTCACCTTCATAATGATAAACAAAAATACTATCCTTTTTATTTTTATGAACATCCCATTACATAGAAAATATTATCTAGTGCTTTAATCTATCCTTCTACATGGACAGGGTCAAATGATCCTCTAAATGATGGGAGGAACTTTCCTCATGAAATGATAAACTATTGATATATTATTCTATGGTTTATCAATTTGATCTCATTCATGGGTACCTCCACAATTTATCTCCTGAGTCAACTTATCCATCACTGCAATAAACTATTCAGTTCTGATTATCACATGCTCTGGATGCTAATTGGGAAGGTTTTTTTCCATTATGTGCCTTCCTAGAATAGATTCTGTGGTTCCTCTATGAAAAACCATTTTGAACATACATATCATCAATGAAAAAACATCATAATGTTCAAATAATATATCATTTAAACTCTTCCATGTTGTAAAAATATTTTATGGACATTCTATTAATAATATTCTAACTATTGATGTTATTTAACCCATCCCTTGATACCAACTATAAGGCATTGACCTTAAACAATACTTAATCATGAGTTAAGATAATAATTTGACTATCCTTAATATGGATGATCTTTTTAGATTTAGATATTTATATAGTGGTGCCTTTATTATTATGTATAATCCCATAATCTCACATAAAGATACTATCAAAACAGTATCCATTTTATCAACCCAAAATCACCCTTTTATAAAATAAAATATTATTTATTTTTTTGATAAAAATTATCGTGACTTATTCAATTCAATTAATCGTCCTTATACCCTATGAAAACAAGGTATAAAAACTTAATTAATACATTCCATTTATAATTGGAATGAGTCGTATCGCTTTGGGAGGGCAGTTTCCCACACTTCTCAATTAAAATTATCGTATAACAACAATGTAAAATGCATGAATGTATGTTTAATAAAACATATCTAGAATATGAAATACATCATTATATTCATATTATATTATTATTTTACCCGAATAATGGTTTTAATACTCTCCATGAATATGTTAAAGGAAAAAAACATATACATTGTTAACAGATGTGATAAACCGACATAACTTGGGAAACAATTTTGTTTATTTGATTAAGAGGAGGTGTAGAATGAAATGGATATGAGATATTAAATTAGAAACATAACACATTAGTATATACATGATTTTGGTGTAATCATACATTTATGTATGATATATGTGAAGGATAGTGTTGAAAAATAAATAAATTATGAGAGGTCCTTTGAAAAAATTACAACATGAATATCCCCTCCTTTATAGACCATTGAGGACATTGGATTTTGACTTTGGGTGAGACCAGTAGAACCTATACATTGGGAGTATGAAGATGACTAGTTTTAAAAGATATTTGATAAGCTTGAAGGTTTTTTTTGGGTTGAAAGAGAATGGTGGATATGTGGTATTAATAATTAGGAGAGGTTTGAACTTATTTTCTGTTAATATTGAAATAGTCATTCCCGTGGATAATATAAAAATTGTTTAACAATGGGATTAATTAAAAAATTGTTTAATATGAAACCAAACCTTGTAAAATTTTCAATGGATTTGGATATTTTAATTATATCATAATTTTATTTAAATTTCTTCAATATAGACGCGTTTTTCTTAATAATGAATTAATTTTTTTTAATATTTTTTGAAATCATACGATTCTCTTTTCCTCGATTATAAAAGAAAATCCATTTATCTCATTTAAATAAAACACATTAATCCATTTAATATGACAAACTACAACCTAGAATCTGTATCAATTTCTCTTTCTTCTAATTATAGATTTTATTCTTCTTAAAATAAAATTACAATGGAACTTAATAGGGATTATAAATGAAGTCACTTAAAGAATAGGTTATCGTCTTTAACAACCCTTTAAAATTTTGTTCTTATTCTAAATATATAAAAAATGTTCTCCCCACACTAAAATAGTATAAAAGGTATCATAAATATATTTATATTTTATTATGATTATGAGATATCAAATTTCCATCTATTTTAAATCCTAATAATTTTGAATCATCACCCATGCATAAGTATGAATTTTATTCTCAATGTTGGGGTGTAAATCATTTTTAATCACCACTATAATTATAACGTTAAAAATATGGAAATAAGGAATATATATGATAAGTATGAAATATTTAATATTCTAAAATTATAATATAATACATACATTTTGACCATAATATATATTTCATAACAATAATGTTTTTAGTGTTTATGTGTGGACAACCAACTCCAAGAACAGATGTGATTTTTTTGGTTTGAAGTGAAAAATATGTTAATTACGATGTAGTTAATGAATATAAATTATATAAAATAATAAAAATTGCCTATTAATGATTAATTATATTTACTTTTACTTTCTTTTATCCGAAGAAAATTTAAATATTCATTCATTTGTACGTAGGTCCTTCCGTGTCCATGAACATTTTAATTCAATTTTCAGTCACTATAATTTATTGATTATTGTAAAAATATTTAGAATGAATAATTTGAATATTTATAATATTAATAAAATTGTGGAGATGAGGGATCCAAAATAAAAGTTTGAGGACCAGAATTACAAAATCAAAATTCCCCTAAAAGAAAATGTTTGTTAACCTATGAAATAAGGATAATAATAAAATATTTCTATAAAATGGGTGATAAGTTGACATAAATGGACATGTATCATGTTATAGATATTTATATTATACTTTTCTATATTTCAAATAAACATAATGTTATCATAATTGTGGTTAATATAACATATAATGTAAGTAAACGATGGGTTAAGGTGCTTCTTAACAAATTATCCAATCATTGTGTTACTCTTCAACATAATTGGAAATATCATTCCATAATTATTTTTTAAATGAGTTAATATTTTATAATATTGTATTTACAATTTTTTGTGTGTGAATTTAGATAAGATACACATAATAACTTCATTGAATAATTCTTACTTCAATGATAAGGCCTTTGTAAGGGATTTTCGTCTCAATTTCCACTCAATGGAGACATATTTGGTCTTAAGAACGTATATAAATTTTTGAGTGAATATAGAACCCTTAGGAGGTATTTGAAATTAATATATACTAATTGAATATTAATACATTTTCAATTAAACCTTACTTTTTCAAGGGTACACGATTTAAATGTTTCAAAATAAGTAATAATATATTTATAATATATTTTTTCTAGGATATCATAAAGTTTTGGTTGGATGAATATTATAATATATACTTCACTAATTATATATAATTTCTATTTCATTATATATTTAAATTGTTTTCCATAATTTCCTCCATATTTTACTTTATTTGAATCATATATCAAGCAATGATATCTATAAAACAAAAGAAGATCTTATTTCTTTTTTTATCAGGTATATTTTTTTCCATGAACAAAATCATCAAAATTATTTTAAATAAGTAATTTTATTTAGTGAAATTAATTATTTAGGTAATATTATGTTAACCTTTAATTTATATAATTGTTTAGAGAATTATTTTTAATTATTTCATAAATCATCTTTTTCGACATTATTTACAAAAAATGCCAATGAGATATATCTATTTAATGTATAATATATTAAAAGAATTTCCATTCACCATAACCATTTTATAATATTTAGTATATTATTATACATTTAATACATATTATAAATAAAACTATTTATGAATACTTATTATATATTATTCTCCTCCATTTTTATCCCTTTTTTAAGTGAATGGATTTTTCTACACAATCATCTTTTATGATGGTAATCTCTCATATAATGATTTATTTTAGGGTAATTAAATATATATGGAATTATTCAATTTATAATAATTATTTTTTCAATACATTTATCTAAAATATACATTTTTTTATATCATTGATAAATTTATTTCTTATACCATACACCATTTCTATATAAATGTTTTGACATGATTATCTAAAAAATAATAAAATTCATTATTCATTAAAAAATACATATATTTTTTATAAGTAATATTGTTGATTAATTAAATTCATTCTTATATATATGATTAATTAATTTTAAATTAAATTATTAGTAGAGAGAAGAATTATATTTCTCCACGATTTATAATTTAGACTCATGTGACAAATTATTTGTAAAACATTATTAAATCGGTTTTTATGATGATAACTATACATAAATCATACTATTTTCGCATAAGGATTTGATGATACAAATATAATTATTTCTGAAATCATGAGATCATAAATAATTCATTTCCATCATTAAGGCTTTAGTAATTATTATCCCAAATAAAATGTAATTTATTTCATCCATTTATGAATTATATTGTTAGGTTATTGATTAAATGGAAGGATATTTATGTTATCTTCCTTCGCATATTGAATATAAATTATTTATTCAAGATATATTCCACTATATATAACCCTTTTTGGATATTTTATCTCATAATTTATTTTATTCCTTTCCCTAGGACATGAAGAATTAATATTTGATTGTGTTCAAGGAAATATAATATTTACATTCACTGTGTTTTATACATTATTTACAATGTAATATGAGAATAATATATTTATATGGTTTACTATGACTTCAATAAACTTCAGTATTTTGGGATATGATATCTTTTATCAATAACTGATGTAATAATGTAATCATGGGATATTGGATACTTGGTTGAGATGATTTATAGTCAGTACTAGATGATGTTTAATAGAATACTATGGAACTATAATTACACAACATAATGTGAGTTTAATTTTAGTATTGTACAGAAAAATAAACAAATTAAAAATAAGGAACATGATGGGGATAATCCATGTATATGAAAAAGAGTTATAACAACATTGATAAAGGGAAATAAACCAGCGATATTATTTTAGGATTAGTCTAATTGCTGTAAAATATCTTATATGTTTATTTTTGGAAGAAATTATGTGGATTTCCTATAAATACATCCATTTCAATATAAAATAAGTGTACATTATTTTGGAATATATGAATCTATGGTTAGTAATTTAAAAATAGGTGTTTGAGAATGTATCAACAAATATCAATGTCCCTAGTTAGTGTGACCTTATCAAACACCTATTTGCTTACACATGTGTGATATGTGTGTGTTGATTTATATTTTTAATAAACCATTATAAAGGAGTTGAATATATGATGACCATGAATGACCTAGGTAAAATCTATAGTGTCTTAAATAGAAAAGAATGTTTTATGATTTAAATCTCTTATAAATTATTTTAATAATTATTTTTTCCCACTATTATTATTTTTATAATAGTAAGTTTTTGGGTTCTATTAAACAGTTATAACTTGGTGTAATCATGTTAACACTGAATGCGATGGATAATGTAGTGGTATGGAGAAACCCAATTTGTTGATAAATAGAGTAAATGATAATATCAATATTCATTAATATTTATTTTGATATATGATTAATAACAGACACCCTAAACCACTATCTAAATCAAAAATTATGATAATAATAGAGTTTGATGATATATCATGTGGTGGAAACCATAGAGGTATGAAATCTCAATTTCATTTGTATCATAATCATGGATGTAGACAGCCTAGAGAATGACTAACTATAATGGGAATGTTTTTAACATATGGAGAATAAGGGAATATATCATTGAAATGTTTAGGTATAATTATGGAATCAATGGAGGGAAATTAATACATCCCAATGAACCATTTAAAGATCAATTTATTATTTTTAGTTAATATGTCTATAATCCAATAAAATTCCATTATCCATGTGTGGACTCATATACCATAGAATGACCAAAGAAATGAAAAATGATGATGGTTAAATATTGAAGTTTCTTTTTATTTTGATTAGATAATTATGTTGTATAAGTTTTTTATTAATGAAATTTGTGATATAATAAACATAATATATACAAGGATAGTTTCACTGTATTTTTTTAATTAAGAATTAAAAATTAATGTAGAAAGTTACCAATAACAATTATAAATGATTTAATGTTCATATTTTAATAATTTGTTTGGAAAAATTATTTTTTTAGAATTGATGTGGTAAATGGGATAGAAGTGGTTATCTTTAAATTGGTTTTTTATTTTATGAATATGTGTTTTATGACTTCTTTGATGATGTTTATTTCATTTTTTGGATTTTTGGAAATAATTTGGGCCTTAATTTGAGAAATTGCGATTTCGTTAGTTTTTGGAATCATATATTTGCACATTTGAGTCTAACATAATAATCAGGGATAGAATCATGAGTTTATTTTTCTAATGTTGACCATAAATTTAAATGTGTAGATACCTGTTTTATGATTTTCAGTTATGGTATTTAGATGTCATTTTAAAACAACTCTTGGTTTGAGGAAGAATACATTGTTAATCATTAAATAAACCTTTAGTTTCGTATACGATTTTATTATATGTTAATTATAATATATTGGATAGTGTAATATATAAAATATTTATGATTATAATGTTAATCATTAAAAGGTGGTATTTTTTTGATTTTATGGTCACACTAAGGACTAAATTTTATGTTATAATTCAAATTTGTTTCATGATATTTTAGTGTGATGTTCACTACACTGTATGATTATATATTGATTTATCATTGATATTTTTGAAATATTTTTTGGATTCATCATTATGTTAAGGTATATGTAACCTTTATGCTACACATGTGATTTAACATGAATGAATATTTTGGAAGAATGCTGCTAAATTTTCGGTATATTCAATAATAGTTATGAGACATCCTTTTAGAGAAAATAAACATCAATAATAAATTTTTTGAGCTTAATTGGAATGTATGATGGTTTATCTATGTAATAATCTATGTTTAGCCTTTGGTGTCATTTGTGAAATTTTTATGTAAAATTAAATTATATAATGGTTCACACCTTTCGGATATTATCATACATTGTTCTAACCATTTAATTTTTGGTTATTATTTAATGATAATAGGAATATATTTTTATCCTTTTATGGATCTAATAATATTTCGATAATTAATGTTACTTCTTTGGGAATGGTATTTTTATCTCAAATATTAATTTCTCAAGGTAAGGGAAAATGTAGAATTAATTCAATCACAATAGAATGATAAATTTATAATTATGAAATGGAAATAAATAATGTATGTATATGTTATCAAATTATATACCTTTATATTAAATTAATCCATCATCATTTTGAAATGAATCTTTAAAAATATATATATTATTTTACCATCGTTTCTAATGAAATGATTGTCTTTTTATCCTTCACTGATATATTGTTTTAAATTTAAACTTTCTAAATATTATATAGTATATTACACACTATAAATAATTCAATTAAAGTTTTTAATATATTTCTATATTTTAACTCCATATAAATATTATCCATATATTGGAAGATAAATATGTGATATATCAGGTCACATGTTGGTTCTACCATGTTCCATTTTCTAATGATGACTTATTATCTGTATTTATGTGGTGTGTTTTCAAAAAATGGTTGTGCCATTGAAGAATGTGATAAAAGTTTGAAGCTGTTTTTTATGGATGGTATAACGTAAAACCCTATAATTTTTTTATATGAATAATGATCTTAATAAATTTATTAATAAGAAACACTATGCTTTATAAAATAAAAGAAAAATCATAAATAAATTATTATAATGAATCTGTAATAAAGTAGCAATTGAATTGGTGGGTATGAAAATAAGTAAACAGAATATGAAATATACGTATAATGGACATATTAAATAAAAATTTATTGAATAATTTTTTTGAAAATTTCTTCTCATTTTTTAGTAAATGCATTTTAATCATTAAAATATGTTGTTTAAAAAAATTGGTTTTATCAATTTTGGTGAAGTAATTTATTATTAATTCCTAACACTTTTATAAATTTAATTTCAAAAAATAGTATAATTTTTAAAACTAGAATATCAAAATGAAATAAACGTGCATTTTTTTATTCTTCCTAAATGGTATATTTTTAATGAATAATGAACAATATTGATTTTTAGAATACTATCAATTATTTTCATTAGGTGATGTAATGTAAATTTCTTCTATGGTTTTTTATTTTATTTTAATCTGATATAGGATCTAAAGTGGTTATAATAAAAAAATTATATTCAATTTATTAATAAATATTCATGATTTTCATATAAGTAAATTTTTATGCATATTAACATATTATTCTAAAATATATTTTTTAATTACTCTCTATGGATTTAAAATAAGGTTTTTAAATGAATTTTAAGAAGTGAATTATTGAAAATAGATACCATATTTTTACATATTATGTTTGAAAATAATAAATATGCCACTTTTAGATTTACTCAATATAAATCGTAATCATGCTAAATATGTTTCATCATAAAAATGGTAAAATGTCAGAAATAATGATAAACTTTGGGGAAAAAATGTAATTTTTTTAATATATGAATTAATCATATTGATAAATTTATTTTTTCTATTTATATACAATTATAAAAAATATGGCATATTGGGGAAATTTTATTTGCTATTTACCATTAAATTTCATTTAGAAAAGGTTAAAAAACGTAACCTTCATGACTTCAATAACTCTAATAATTATCCACAACAATAAAAAGATGTTACATTTGACTTTAAATATTAATTTGAAAGATACATTAATTTTTTCATCATGTTAGTTTTTAAAATTTTTAGTGACATACTAATTAAAAAAATATTACTAAATGTTGAAGTATTATTTATTCAATTATAATAAATATAAAATAAATGTATTTAAAAATATTAAATTTAAATTTTTTTTATAAATAAATATTTTATATGTATTTTATAGATGAATCTGTTAAAATATGCATGTTTTTGGGGATTATATTTGAAATGAAGCTTTTTATTGATACCTTGTGATTAAATTAAATGAATTGTCTCATAAATGGAATTAATTATGTTTTTTGAAATCATGTTTTATTGATTTATATAAAAAATTAAATATATTTAAATAGTACAAGTGGGAAAATATATAACCAAAAATTTCATATTGTGTCCATTTATGATATTATTGTCAAATTATTTTTTAGATTATAACTCTTTAATTTTGAAAAATTCATTACTGTGGTTAAGATCAGAATATGATAACCAAGGGGTTAAACCAAAATATAATGTGTAAAATGACTCCCACCCAATATAAATGTGATTATATAACTATATTTTAATAATATACTCATATTTTTCAATTCATAATACATTTAGAATCATTTTTTCAAAGAATAGCATAATTAAATGTTAATATATTTAGTAATTCAATGTGTGTCCATTCAATCCCATATAAAAGGACTCTCCTATTTTTCAATTAATCACACCATAGTGAGACAAATATCACAACAAAATCTTACAAATTTTCCTTCTCAATTTACATAGAAAATATTTAGAGTTTATGGTATTCTTAATGTACAATTCTAACTGTCATTAAAATAATATAAAGGAATTGTACCAAGAAAGTTGCAATCATCTTTACCGAATAATTCATTTTTATATCATCATCTACATACTCGAATTATTTTTTAACCTTCCAAAAAAATATCATAAATTTCATTAGTATATATATATTTTTTTATAATTATATAGAAACATTTAGTATATTTTTTAATCTATAAACTGTAAAAAAATCAGTTGTACATAAATATGTTATAACAAAAATACATAACAGAATCATTCAATTTTAATCAACATTTATCAATTCTAGTTTAAAGATAAGACTAATGAATATATATTATATTTATGAAATAATTTTTATTTTGAAATTTTAATATCTTATACACCTTCTCACCAATAAATCTGTTGGAAAATGTAATGTTGTTAGTTCATACATGTTGACTACCACCTCTATGGAGATATGTGATCATTTTATCATTTTATTTTTCCCTAGATGGTAATATAGATTATATTAATGAATATTTATTATAAATATTATATTAAAATTATAATTTAAATGTGAATTTTTATTTACCATTCTTTTGTTTCATTAATGGAAAAGTGAAGTTAGTGATCAAGTGTATCTATGGGATAAAATCTGTAAGAATGTTGTGATTAATTTTTCTATCTCAATAGTTTATATCTATATATATGTATATATATATATTATTAATATTAATATTAATACTATTGAGAGAATTTAATATTTACAAATTATAGATATATGAGTTACAGAACAAATATCATGATAAATGAAGCAATCAACACTGAAAACAGTAATTATAATAAGTTATTTTTATATCATGGGTGATAATTTATTAAAAGTAGATAATGTAGGTTGTTATATATATAGTTTTTAATATTTTATGTAATTACAGTAAATATAAATGTATTATAATCATGATTATAATTACATAAGGGGAAATTCAATCCTAAGATACAGGGTTCCTTGTCTCTATTTCAATACATTGTTTTATTCTTCAACTTCGTTGACAATTTTATTAAATGATTGTGTTTGAAATGAAATATGAATGTGTTATCTTGTTTTTTAAATTATATGGGGTTTATTTACATATGATACAAATAATCACTTCATTGAATCCTTCTAGCATCAATTATATGATATCTCTAAGTTATTTTATCTCAATTTCAACATTATTGAGTCATATTTGGTATTATGCACATATTATATATGTGATGTTATACTACCACAGTGATGATTTTATCATGAATATAAATATATCAATTATTTTTTATGTTTCAATTCGGGTTATATCTTTCTTGGTGTTGTAGTTTTAATGTTACCAAATAGGTAAGGATTCTTTTACTATCTTAAATTTCTTGGATTGCTTATAGTTTTCATTTTTGGAACTTTATAATCGTCCCTTCATAAAATCCATCAATTTTATATTTCTAAAGATATTAAAATATTTTCAATATTTTCATTAATCATTTCCTCTATTTGCAACTTAAATCAATAAATTTTGTTTTTAAAAGGAAGGATGTTCTTATTTCACTTTTGATCGGTTATATTTTTCTTCCATGCGTATTTTTTTCGAAAATAATTTAAAAAGTACTTTTACCCAAAAGATATAATATTCACACTTTATGTTATCTATGAACAATTACAATGTTTCACTGAAATCGTTCTACTTTTTATTGATTGAATCATTTTATTCAGTCATTGGAAAAGTCCAAATATAATGTTTTTTAATGTACACTTCATTAATGGAATTTCGTTGTATCATATCTATTTACACTCTTTTAGATATTTTATATAATTTAAATGATTTTATAAAGAAATATCAATATGGAATCAAATTTTAAATGTTTCACTTTGATTTTCATCTATTATTTAAAAAAATAGATTTTACACTAAAATCTAATTTTACAACAATCATATCTTATCTATTGATTAGTATTTTGATCATCAACTATATATATAAACAGTCAATATATTGTGATTACTATTTTTTTATTTTCAATAACGCATTCACTGTAATTTTATTAAATATATTATTATTTCATAAACTATATACCATTTCTATTAAAAGTTATTACTCTAATAATTTTTTATTTATAGGATATATATTGATATTCCATATTATTTACCAAATAATGATATTTTTAATAAGACATATTGTTTTTAAATTTAAAATATAATTCAATATATAGGGAAAGAATTGGACCTATAGTGACTAGTGGAGACCATGTTTATATGTCCCTTCAATGAATCGAGAGATCTCATGATGAAAGTAAATTAGAATACCTTATTAAATGATTTTTTAGGTATACCCGCACATCGATTGAGTTTTCTTTGAATAAGGATTTGATTTTATTAATGTAATGATTTCTAAGATCACGGCATCCATCATTATGAATTACGCTACTTAATAATTTAGTGATTATTATTAATGATATTATTATGTTTACTTAAAGCTTTTATTCATCATATGTTCCCTTTATGAAATAATATATTTTTATGATTTATTTACATTACCACATAGATTTTACCTTATATATTCATGATAGGTTACACTATGCATAACCCATACTAATAATATTATCTCGCCCATTATTTTTTTACATCCCCATGATATGATGAATTAATATTTTAATGGGTTTATATTTGTAATAAATCAATTTCACTATGTTTAATGTTTTATATATAATCTTTTATGTGAATCTTTTATCTATATAATTTATCAACAAATGTATATTACTTGTTTATTTTGGATACAAATTATTGTATCTATAATTAATGTAATAATGGAATCACATGATTAAGGTTACTAGAGTCACTGTAATTATATAAATACCTTAATCCAAGTGTTAATGTGGAGAACTAATGTATACTATATCCAAAACGGAGGGAGTATGGATGGTCCTAGGGAAGTAGTGCTGAAAGATAAATTATAAAAACAATATTAGGGGAAGGAAAAAATAAATAACCACTCATGAATTGTTACGGGATTATTTGAATATAGATTTTGGCATTCATAATTACTATGGATTTTTTTTGAGAATATTAATTCACCACCCCAACTATTGAATATTTATTTAATCATGAATATAATCAGCATTGATTTGATTTTATCAAAAGCATAAAACTCTTTTCTGATAGGTGTTTTTGTGGTGATACTTCTTATATATATATATATATATATATATCCATTGGTAAAATATTATTGGATATTTTTAATCGTTTTTATATCCTTATATAATTCTAATATTTATTTCATAATTGGTAAATATCCTTTTACATAAAATATTATCCTACAATAAAATGTTGTTGCAAGTATGGTTATTACCACCCATTTGTATGTGAATATTTATTATGTATTCTGATACCCAATAAAATTGAATAATTAAATGAAGTGATTGTAGAGGAAGTCATTAATGATGGTATTATAATTTCTGGGAAATATGATGATATAATTTTTAATTAGATGCATGTTCATCCCCAAAAACGTGAGGTTGTGTTTTTAATTGAACATATATATAGTTCTATTTGTAAATAAATTATTTCTAACATAATATCCACCTTTTAATTTTATAAATTGAATAATATTCTTCATGAAAATTTGTAAAATGGATTTCTATACTATAGTTATTCATTATGGGGTACCTATAGTACATTTTTTATGAACGAAGAATTGGTCATTCACTCTGTATTTTGATTATCATTATCTAAACATGAAAATAATCCTAACAGATTATCCAATAAAATATATGTCATACTTTTTTTATAAAAAATAAAGAGGATCAATAAATCTCAATTTAATATATACTTAAGATAATATTTCACTTAACATAATCCTAGATGGTGAGTTTAGAGTGGCTCTATTCTGATTTATAGAATCAAGAATTGTCATGATGTATTTGATGAATAGTTTTATATGAGTATTCATTGAAAAATATAGTGTTGATTTTTTTAATTATATTATAATATATTAAATGAGATATTATGAATACATAGATAGTTTAAGGTTTTTTATAATCACTCAATGAACTGAAAAAAATACCATCTACATGAAGTGAAAATTATATCTACAAAGTATTTCCTTCTTGAGCCTTAAAACCATAATGGAATGTACATAAATGGAACCTATTAGAAATATGTTATTAAATATTATATTATATAAATCGTTATAATATATATAAAAATATATATATTAAATTCATGGATTTCTTTGAAACAATGAACACATTTTGGGAAATATATACTAAATTCCAAATCTGCTAACAATATTAAAATAGAAGGGAGTAATGCTTTATTATAAATAATATTGTGTAAAAAAATTTATGATATAAAAAATATTAGTTTTTTCATTGAAAATTTACCTCTACTACAGCAGAGTAGATGGGTATTTTAGATGTGAAATGATTATTTTTTGAATTTTTGGTTATATTTTCTTATTATAAATGATACGGTGAAAGCATGTAACAAAAAAAAATTGAAGGTCAATTTTAAGAACTATTATACACCTGATCTTGATTGATAAATTGTAAAATGTGAATGAAGAATTTTTTGAAATAATATTTATGGTAACATGATGGATATATATATATATATACATGACCATAAGATCATAAATTTTATAGTTGAATAAATTCAGTTGAACAATATCTGAATGAGTAAGTTATATATAATCTAGGAATTTGATTTATTAGGGCCACAAAATCATTATATGGAAAACATGGTGACTAATTCTATAATTAAAAAATAACATTCAACCTAATCAATAATTAATATTGAAATAGGACTAATATTAAACGATATTTGTATTATAGTTTTGGGAATCATTGAGGAAGGGATAAAATCAGACATTCCAAATATGTTTTCTTATCTATCCGTATTAGAATTTCTCATGGAAGATAAAAATTATGAAATACAGATTCATATGTGGAAAAATAAGATTACTGGTTTATCATTGAAATTTATATACTTATATGATTAGGAAACTAGTTATGTGTATCATAGATTTTAGAGCTTAAAAATGATATTTTGGTTGATGTGAAAAGCTAATCAACATTTTTTACTAAGTAAGTAATAATATATTTAATGATCATACATATTACTTCACTTAATTTAAATAAAACAGAATTATGTGTATAATATAAATGATCTGACATCGTTACATTTCCTACATAATTTGGTTAAATTTTTTTATTGAATAAGGAAAACTGTTATAAAACATTACATTTATTTTCCCAGAGTGTATATTTATTCCTTTAAAATAGTTCCATATTTTTTCACACCTATATAAATAAATATTTTTTTCTATAATTAATAAAATTCCATATAAATAATATTTTTATAGCTATATATTTATTACACATTAATATATCCTATGAAAAAAATTTAAATATGCGATTGAAAAAACCAAGCTTTGTATGGGATATAAAAATAAATGAATTTGTTAGTCTTGTCAACATTAATAAAACAAATAAATTATTTATTATATTCATAATAAATAATGATGATATAAATTAATTTATAATAACCTGTTAATATAATCTTCTTCACATAGAAAAAAAATCGAAACAAGTAGAAAAAATAAATAAACAATTTACCCTCCTTGAGAAAACATTAAAAAAATTTGAAAAATAGTTTCATCAATAAGAACCATTCACTTATAAAATGGCATTTACCATATTATTGTAATAAATTAATAATCGTTAAATCAGGTTAAGTAAATAATACAAATGTATAATTATTGGTATATCATATTCAATCATAGGTCAAATTTATTTACTAATCTCTTTTAGTAGGTTAACCTAATATGATACGTCGAACATTTTTTCATCAAATAAAAAATAATTACAAAATATTTTGGAGATCGATTTCACTATATAAAAAATCATCATTCATAATTCCCAAGTATCATATAACGAATTAAAAATTAATAATATTTTACTTTTAAATCATAAATCCCTTTAGAAATTAATTTGAACCCATTTGAAAATAACATTCATTTTTTAAATAAAATGTTAATAACCATTATCTTTTATTGACATATCATAATAAAAAATTATTCCCTTAATAATAAAATTGTGTAATTATATTAAAAAATTTAAATTTATTTAAGAATATTAGAAGGAATTAAGACTATAACTAATTGAAAAATATTTCATGTGGTAAATGATAAAATATAAATATTTTTCACTTTGAAAAAAAGAGTTATTAGTGGACCATATTGAAGTCATTGATGACATTATTTTATTAAACATTTATAAAATTTCAAGGATAGGGTAAAATTTCATCACCTTATAGATATAGTGTATATAAAAAAATAGATATATTTTGAGGAACATAGATATGGAATAGATATACTTTTTAATGAAAACATTAAAACAATTTTTTAATGAAAATACATTACCCAGAGTCCCATCTAGAGTTATGCATTTTTAACTACTTTATAATGGTATTATAATGATTATTTTACAACATAACAACCATAATCATGTAGTCTAAATTTTTTATTCTTTTTTCACACTTATTCACATGTTTTAAATAGCTACCAAATCATTTTTGTTTACGTCAAACATTTTGATGTTGTTTAATCAAAAATTGCTTTAGTTTGTTGACCATGGTCAAATTGATCATGATTACATCATCTAAAAAAATGAAAACAAATGTTGTAATTATATTGTTTTTACATTTATATTAACATTTAATACTACTCATTTTTGACATTATTGAATAATAATGTTAATCAATTCATTGAGAAGATATTCTACAGGCATACACGTCCAACATTTCCATTTTTCTATTGGATAAAATATAAAAAAATTTAGACAATGTTATGAATTTATATAATTATAATAAAATTATAAATTTCAAAAAAATTCCTGAAATGATTTCTTTGATCAATAATGATTGTCAATAATGAATTAAGACGTCCATATCATTATGGAGGTGTTAGTCAACACATATATAAGATATAGATTATCATTTTATAATGGGTAGGTGGGTAAAAAGGTTTAAAATATATTGTATGTATAGTATCATAAATTTATAATATAAACATGTATATTAATTAAATAAATCATCATAACCATTTTTGTGTGGTGGTGATTAAAAACCAAACACATTGATTCATAGAGACTATTTTCCACGAGTACAAATGTGAAATGGTTTCATTTCCCATATGATGGAAATGTTTTAGAAAATTATTGTTATATATATAATATTATATTTTATCTCATTTAATATATTAACGTTTGTATATTATGTTTTTTGGAGTTTATATTATTGTTTTAATAGAGTAAATAAATGTGAATGAGTTCATTTATGAATTATAACACCTCCTGGAAAATCATTAATTGGCATACACCTTATGCTTCATTGGAGTGGCCATTTTGTGATTGTAACATGCCATTCTAGACTCCAATAATTTGGAGCTTTATGATGGTTTATTATGAGTTCTCATGTTCAAATATCAATATGAAATAGGATGCCAACAATAAGTGAGGGCCTTAGGTGTGTCCATTGAGATACCATGCCCTATATCAGAGTTAAAACAAAATAAAAAACTATATAAAATTAAAGTAGAAAAAATTTTAGTTTTGAAGTGGTAAATAAACATAAAAATAATCATGTATTTATAATGAATGGAATTAAATAAAAAATTGAAATGAAATGTCACACAAAAAAACTAGTCAACCATGGGTCCTACAAAACAACAGTGATTACATAAAAAAATAGTGGATCATCCACTAAATCCAAGATATACTGTCAGAGTTGGTGTCTTGAGTACCAACTATTTGTACATTTATTAACTGAATATACCATTATTATATATTGTTCATTTTTCTGTATGAATATAATATAATAAAGTCTTATAATTTTTTGTTTCATTAATAAGGCCATGAAATATCCCCTCTATGATTATAACATTGAAATGTTATAACAATAATCTAAAATAATGCTCTTTAGTTGGATGGTATGCTATGATATGACATATATTATATAGACCGTCTTGTGTGAGTACTCGTAAGAAGACGTGACTCTCCCTCATTGAGTTCACACTTGGAAATCTTTAAGATGGGAGATTATGAGAACAAACCCACCAGTAGTAATTCCACACGTCTTGGTGTCATCAAATATTTCACTATATGATCGTGTGTAATGGTCCTTAGACAGGAATATTATCATCAAATCATGTCATGATATGCGCACATAGATATGCTGACGAAAACAGTCACAAAGACAGTTGAATGGAAGTAGGGTATGTTAGGTGCATCATGAATGACATATTATTAATGGATAAGTCGAGTAAGGCTATGTCCCAAAACATTTTATGGAAATAGATATCTCGTCCCCTTTGATTTAAATAGAACTGTCGCCCAAATTCCATGGCCATGGTGTCATGACAAGTTTATTTCATGAATTCATAGAATGACAGATCAAGAATATTTGTTTACGACACTGTCATGGATCCTTCATGATGAGATATTGAGAAAAATAGATTAAATTTCATGGTAAGAATTCGTATGAGGTGACACATCAATGTGGAGTTGTCTTTTTTCTCTTGGGTACCTTGACCCATTGCTAAATAGTAATCTTAGACATTAGGCAAGCCCACCTATTTCCAATGATAAAGAGGCCTAGGGGGTCACACAATAAGAGTATCAAAGTATCTCAAGTAGAATAAAGGTTATTCACGTATTTTGATTAATAATTATTCAAGTAATTTTAAATTGTTTTAATGTTGGAGGAAGAAGAAAATGAAAACAAGTACATGATGTTTATTAATGATTACACGTTGTGCAGTTTTGAAAAAAAGTGAAATACAGGTACATGTTATGAATTAATGATTACACACCGTGTCGTTTTATGAAAACCAAGTACACTGTGTGTATTAATGATTAATCTCTGTGTAGTTTTTCCGGTCAGGGTTTTGAGTAAATAATATAATTTTATTAAATGATATTTATTATAATTAAAGTGGGAACATGTCAAGGAATTAATGATTCGACATGTGGTTTTCAATAAGAGTTAATGAAATAAATAAAACATGTAACACATTTATTTATTGTGATAAATCTATAACCACACATCCAATTATAAATATCCTCACAACCCGAACACTTTTCCTATTAATTTTTTTTAGAACAAATCTGTAGAATACTATCAAGGGCGAAAGAACTCCTTCTTGGAAGAACGTTCTCAAGATCAAGAGAGATCATCCTCCATCAGATCAAGGAGATCTAAGGAAGACACCTCATGAAAAGTCTTCTCCAAGATAGCACTGTAAGATTCCTTTGGTGACGTCTATAGGTACAGGGTGTACATATAGATCACCGCTAGAAGAAGTCTACACATGTCTTCTGTGACGCAACGATGAATCACATTGGAATGTGACTAGAAATATCAATGAAGAAAGAACACCATAAAAGGTACATTTTGTGAATTAATTAAATTAATTATAATAAACATGTGAGAGTAATTCTTTTGTGGTTCCGGGACTATACATCTTCTATATCTATTTCTATTATTCAATCATTGGAGTCTGGAATTTATGTTCCTACTGATCCCAGATTGATCATTGCTAATGACAAAAATCCAAGTGGGAACATCCACCAACAAGATTCCACTATGCCTGAAACCATCAATTGGTTTTAAAGTGAGGTTATAACATTGATAATAGTTAATTATATTACATTGATAATTTACCCATTTATATTTAATTCAATCCAAGATAAATCATTCTATGAAACTGAATGAATGATATTTGTTCTTCCTCATTTGTTTCTCGATTCATATCATAGAAAAGCCTATTCAATTTTAATTTTAATTAAAATATAAATGAGGAACTCATCTGAAGGATCCAATCATTCTGTCAATACAAAACAGGAATTCACAGTGTGTAGTGAAATCTACATGTCATGTACTTTGGTTCAACAAACCGGTACTGGTCCACTAAACTATGCTGTGAGAATTAAGAATATCGATGTTTTTATTACACTGTGTTAACCAGAACTAAACATCTCTTGGAAAACGTAATACACGACGTGTATGTTGAATCAACATGCCAGGTATTCCGATTTGGCTTAGGTGAAACCGTGTACAAGGAGAATTCAGGTATTGCGTACAAGGGATTTCTAGACTGGTAACCATGTAGCAAAGAAGTACACACTATGTTAGATTAATCTAAATGTCGTGTACTTTAATATTTCCAATGTACAGAAAACATGCCAAGGCCCCCGGTGTGTTCTTTGAATAATGGGTGAAAACAAATACACTCCATATAATATAGAATACATGTCGTGTACTTTCCAGAAATGGAATTTCACCAGCTTTCCCCAAAAATTACAAAGACATCGTACAAGGAATATGGATGGGAATAATCTCAGGTAATTTCAGAAAGGAATTTATGATTAAAAATTTAATAATTATTGGATCTTAATTAATACCTATGCGTCTTATCTTGATTAATATATCGATAAAAATAATTTGAATTATAAATATGCGTAAATTACATTGCATTTTATTTATGATCATGAGATAGACCAAAGACCATTTGTGTGTGTATGGTTTCAATTAAATTTATCTAAATTCTTTTTCCTGCGAGCCTTCTTCCAATAAAATGTAGGGACTACGTGCCCATGGTTTCTTTAATGTAGACCCCATGTAATTTAGGATCTCCCAAGTCATATGAGACGGTTCTAAACTTGAAGTTGAGGTGAAACCAACCCAATAAGATACAAAGGTGGACATGTGAGAGCTACAAAAACATAAACCATTGGGTTCAAGGTGTTTTTCCCTAGGTAGGGGTTATCTTATCAAAACTACTGGATAATCTAACTAATAGAAGCTCATAATCATTCCATATTATTTTATTTCTATCTTATTGAATGGGTAATTTATTAGGTATGTTTTATCGTGTTCACATAATTAATGAAATAAATAATCATTAAAAGATGAAATAATATAAAAACTGGAAAATGCCTAAATATTATCAGAACATGGTTAATAACTTATGAATGAATCACATAATATTAATAAGCATGTTATAATGAGAAACAATGTATAATGGATTAAAATCCCTCAAATACTGTATTAAGTCAGACCAAGCCATCTGTTACTTGACTAAGGGAAAGACTCAATGAAACTATGTGGTTGACCAACCCTTGTTGGGAAACTTACTTATATAAAGGAATCTCATGTGAATGTTTCAGGTTGACTTCCCCATTTTACATCAAGAAGAGTATCCCTTTCTAGACTTGTTATAAAATTGTGGCACGTGTTGAGGAAATCTGAGTCATGATTTCAGGATTGGGGAGTCCACTCAACAGATCAAGGAACAATAATCTCACATTTGGAAAAAGTGTGTCTACCTAAATACCTTTAAATAGCTTACCAACCATTGTTGGGGTTATGCGAAGGGGAATATAGAACCCTGCCATTAGAATTTAATGGAAATTAGGCATTATGAGTTCAATGGGGAGGGCCGTTGGGACTTGATAAAATAGTGGGTGACTTAATAAAAATTATTATTTCTCATAAAAAGTAATCATGAATGTACTGATAAATCGGGTATTTTAATTTGTAGAATAAATATGAGAAACTCATCAGGGACATTTTATCTATGATCAATTCTAGATAAAGATAATATCCTCACTCACATTAACTTTTAGGAATGATTTAGATGCCATCAGGTTATCCTAAGCTATCCCCAAAACATTTACGTGCTGGAGTCCTCACTTCTTGAATCAACTGCCCAAGGGGAAAGTGATAGAGATTTCATGGTTTATGATCAACATTTGAGAGATGCACTCGAAATTTAATGTTTGATGTTGTCATCAACGTCTAGTGAGATCATGAAGTATCAAGAATACATGGATACCTATAGCATGCTCGATCACCTCCAGGGTCTATACCAGAGGAGAGAAAGATAAGAAATGTTTGATATCTCAAAGGCCGTATTTCAGATCAATCTTAGAGAGGGTTCCCCAGCTATGCCTCAGGTAGTCAAGCTCATTGGCTATATTGAGCACATAGAGGTTATAGGGTTTAAAATCCGCGAATAACTGGGTACCGATCTCATTCTTCATCACTCCCCCATGAGCTTCTCCAACTAGGTTGTAAATTTCAATATGAACAATATTGAGAAGTCTCTATCTGATCATATTCTCCTCATTTTCCTAGTGCACAATTATATAAATCCTGAAAAGCTTACTATCCATATATTGAATAAAAGGGAAGGTAATGTGAAGAGCGTTAAGCCTAAAGCCTCTTCAAAGACATACACGAAAAGGAAGACCAAAGGGGAGGAAAGAGAACATGAAGTTGTTTGTTTCGCATGTGGTAAGAAGGGCCACTGGAAGAAAAACTATACCAAGCCAATGAATCAGGGGGAAGATCGAGGTGCATATGTTATCGAATGAAATCTATATATTTCTACCAATCGGGTATTAGATACTGCTTTTAGTGGTCATATCTATATCCAAATACAGGAACCATGTAGATTCAGAATGATTGACCGAGGTGAGGTGAATCTGTGAGTTGCCAACGAAGCCAGGCTCGCTGTTGTAGCTATCAGAGACTACTACCTCACATTACCTGCTAGGATGGTCTTGATATTAAAAGTATTTTATTATTTACACTCTGTAACCAAAAAAATTGTTTTAGTATTCAGATTATATTCTGATGGATTCATCTTCATATTTGGAAATGAATGTTTCTACTTTTATAAAGATAACATTTTTTTGGTAGGGAACATTGATATTACAACATTTATGTGACAGACCACAGAAAACAAGTAATGAAAATATATGAAAAATTTAATTCACATGACTCATTCCACACAAAACTTTGGAATCACTGGCTAGGCCATGTCAATGAGAAACGTTTGACAAAATTACATCATGATGTGTATTTAGATTCATTTGAACTAAAACTGCATGGTGTATGTCATGCGTGTCTACAAGGTTAATTGACCAAAGCCCCATTTAGTGGGAAAGGTGAAGGGGCTAAAGAAATTCTAGAATTATATCACACATATGTGTGTGGTCCATTTCCAGTTGAAGCAAGGGGTGGGTTCTTGTACTTAATACCTTTTAATGATGATTTTAGTAGATATGGACATATTAACTTAATGAGGTATAAGTATAATTCATTTGATCGGTTCAAAGAATACAAGAATGATGTTGAGAACTAGATTGGTAAGAATATTAAGAAACTCCACTCAGACAGAGGAGGAGAATATCATAATCAGGATATCATTGATTTCTTACGGGAATTTGGGATTCTATCACAATTCACTACTCCTTACACGTCTCATTAAAATCGTTTAAGTGAAAGGAGGAAACTCACCCTGTTGGACATGGTGATATCAATGATGAGTCATGCGATTCTCCCATTATCCTTTTGGGGATATTCATTACAAACAACATCACAGATACTAAACCAAGTACCAACTAAATCGATAAATGGTATTCTATACGAGTTATGGAGTGGACGCATAGAAATGTTATAGAATTTCAATGTGTGGGGTAGTGAGGAATTTGTTAGGGCCTCTTTAGGTAACAAAATTTCTCCCCGAGACACAAAGTGTACCTTTATAGGATATCCTAAGGAAAGAAAGTGATATAACCTATACAACCTCTCATGTAAAAAGGTTACAGTGGCATGACACACCATATTCCATGAGAGGGGGAACATCATAAAAAGAGATAGTGGGAGAGAGGTAGACTTCGATGAAGTCGAGGCTCAAGATACACATGAGTTTGTACAAGAAAAAATCCCACAAGGTGTTGTTGAAGAACAATAAATTCTAGAGACACAAGAACCACGTAAGAACACGAGAGAGGTGAGAGAAACAGAATGATATGGTTTTCTTGTCACTGAGGATGGTGACTCATTATTGGTTGACAATGAGGATCATCTTACGTACAAGGAAAATTTTTAAGGCATAGGCATTTGCAAGTGGCAAGAAGCCAAGAATTCTGAAATGGATTCCATGTTCCAAAACCAATTTTTGATTTTGGTAGTTCCTCCATTTGATGTAAAGCATATAGGTAACAAATGGGTATTCAAGAAGAAACTGGACAAAGAGGGATAGGTCAGCACCTATAAGGCATGACTGGTTGCAATAGGATTTAGACAGCACCGAGGAATTGACGATGATGAAACCTTTTCACTGGTTCTGATGTTGAAATCCATCAGAATCCTATTGCCTATTTCCACTTACCATGACTATGAAATTCAGAAAATGGGTGTCAAAACAGATTTCCATAATGAGAACCTCTAGGAATATGTCTACATGACACAACCTGAAGGGTATGTGACTCCAAAGGATGCTAAAAATGTATGTAAGTTGCAGAAGTCCATTTATTTATTAAATCAAGCATCATCGTCCTGGAACATTCGTTTTGATGAAGCAGTAACAAAATTTGTCTTTTTAAGAACGTATGTGTGCCATGTGTCTACAAAAGTATTAGAGGAAGTGCGGTGGTTTCCCTAATAGTATATGTTGATGGCATATTACTAATTGGAAACGATTTATATGTCTTTCTGTCAGTTAAGACATGGATGGATAAATGGTTCTCTATACAAGACTTGGGCGAGGTAGAATATATTCATGGGCTCAAGATGCATCATGATAGATCCAAGAAAATGTTGGGCCTGAGTCAAAGTACATACATTGACATGATTTGGAAAATATTCAGTATAGAACAGTCCAAGAAATAATTTTTGTTATTGTAACATGGCATTAATCTTTCCAATTAAATGTGTCCTCAAACACATGAGGAAATAATGAAAATGGAAAGGATCTATTATGAATCCCTGATTGGCTCAGTCATTTATGATATGATATGTACAATGCTAGATTTTTCTTACTCATTAAGAGATGTAGGAAGATATCAAGCTGATCCAGGATACCGCTATTGGATGGAAATCAAGACTATCCTTAAGTATCTGAGGCATACTAAGGATGTGTTCCTAGTTTATAGATGAGATAAGGAACTAGTCATCATAATACATGTAGATTCTAGTTTCTAGAATGATCAGGATGTCATGAAGTCGCATACTGGATACATCTTTAGGTTGAATGGAGGTACAATGAGCTGTAAGAGCTCAAAGAAAGGTGTGGTCACAAATTCTACTATAGATTCCATGTATATCCTAGCTTCTGAGGTAGCTAAAGAAGCAGTATGGATGTGAAGCATCATCCAAGAGTTGGATGTAGTACCTAGAAGTAATGATCCTATCACACTCTATTATGATTATACTATAGCGGTGGAACATACAAAAGATCAAAGTTCACATAAGTGGAGAAAGCACATACTTCATAAGTATCATCTATTGATGGATTTTTCTCAGAGTGGTAAAGTTGAAATGAGAAGTATTTACATGGAAGACAATGTATAAGACTCTTTGACTAAATCCATGACTCAGTAGAAACATGATCAGCCTGTGAGGTCTCACGGACTAAAACTCATATGTAGTTGGCTCTAGTCTATGTGGGATGTTTTTAGAGTTGGGGTTTTGAGAACATCCCTTTTGTAATTTGATTACGTGAATATATCCTTATTATATATTGTTCATTGTTTTGAATTACTTAATATAATAATGTCCAGGAAAATTTGATGCATTAATAAGGTCATGGAAGATTCCTACTATGATGAGAACCTTGAAATGCTATAAAAATATTCTTAAACAATGTTCTACGTTTGGATGACATAGTATGACAGTACCCACAGTATAAAGACTGTCATGTGTGAGTACTCATAAGAAGATGAGACTCTCTCTAATAGAGTTCACACTTTGTAGTCTCCAAGATGAGAGATTATTAGAACAGACCCGCCAGTAGTAATTCCTCATGTCCTGGGGTCGTCGGAGATTTCTATCTACGAGCGTGCGTAATGGTCCTTAGACTGGAAGATTATCATTAACACATGGCATGACTTGTGCACTTAGATTTTCTAATGAAAACTATCATGAAGACTACTGGTAGGAAGTATGGTACATTGGGTGGATCAATAATGACATGTTATTAATGGATATGTTGAGGAAGGAGTTGTCCCACCCATATTTATGGATGTAGATATCTCGGGACCTTTGAATGAAATAGAATTGTCACCCAAATTCAATGGTCACAGTTTCACGACAAGACTATTTCTGGACGTCAAAGAATGATAGATCAAGCATATAGGTTTATGACACTACCATGAAACATTCTTCATGAGATATTGAGACAATGGGATTAAATTACATGGTAAGAGTTCGTATGAGGTGTCACGAAAATTCGGCGTCAACTTCTTTCTCTTGGGTTCCTAGAACCATTTCTAGACGTTGATCTGGTACATTAGGCTAGCCAAGCTAATGTAAACGAGGAATATGCCTAGAGGGTCATACACTAAGTGTATCCAAGTATATCATGTATAATAAAGAGTATTCTCATGCATGGTTTAATAATTATTCAAGAAAGCCTAAATCATTTTAATGTTGGAGAAAGAATAAAATCAAAACAAGTACATGTGGTGTATTAATGATTACACACCGTGTAGTTTGAGAAAGGAAATGAAAAACATGTACACACTGCGTATTAATGATTACATGCCATGAAGTTTTATGAAAAACAAGTACACATTTTGAATTAATGATTACATGTAGTGTATTTTTTCCAGTCGGTATTTTGAGGAAATAATTTCATTTTATTAAATTATATTTATTATAATCAGCATGGGTGCATCTCAAGGAATTAATGATTCGACATGGGGTTTTCGATAAGTTTTAAGGAAACAAATAAAACGCATAACATGTTTATTTATTGTCATAACTATATAACCTCAATTCTGATTATAAACATCCTCACGACCACAACACTTTTCTTAGTAATCATTTTGCACAACAAATCGAAAGAATTATATCATGGTTGAAGGAACTCCTCCCTCCAAGAACACTCTAAATACCGAGAGAGATCCTCCTCCATCAGATCAAGGATATGTAAGGCTAAATACACATATAAATTATTCCCTATGCTAGGACCCATAGATTCCTTTGGCGATGTCCAAAGATACGAGGTGCATGTGTGGATCACCACTAGATGAAGTCTACAGATGGATTCTATGAGGCAACAACAAATCACATCAGAACGTGATCAGAAATATCAAAAAAGAAAGAACACCATAAAATGCACATCTTTTAAATTAATAAAATTAATTATTATCATGTTGTGATGATCCTCTTTTTGTGGTTCTGGGACTAATCTTCTTCTTTGTCTATTTTTGAGGTTCGATCCGTGGACTGTGGCGTTTATCGTCGTATTGATCCCAGATTGGTCATTGATAATAACAAAACTCCATGTGGTCACATCCACCCATGACCTTCCACTGTTCCCAGAACCTTCATATACTACATACCGAATATCCATAAACTATCAAACTGCATCAACCCAACCATAAAAATCCAAATTTCTAACTTTTCCCGATCATGCAACCCTAAGCTGCGGCCCTAATCCCCATCCAACTATGATCAACATAAAATGAAGACAAATGGTCTACATGAAAACTGATTTGAATGCACATTGGTGATAAATAATCTAATTAGGCCACCCTAATGGTAAACCTATAAATTTGTGGTCCTAAGTGAATTCTAATGAAATATTCATATACATCCAGATATAAAATTGAAAATATAAATAAATCATGAATGTGAATGAACATTTGATCACAGGGTACATGATCTAAGTCAACAAAGAAGGGTTCTATTATATATTTCTATAGTTATTTTTGTATATATTTATATTCCCATTCATATACTTATATACATAAATTTTAATATATATTTGTATGGTTATTGAAATAAAAAAACTCAATAACAGTCAATTATTAGGTCTCTATTCTTGATCGCCTCGACATCCTATGCAAGGGAACCTAGATTGATTTTTTAACACTCAATTAATGTATCATTAAGTCAGTATATAGTTCTATAATATCATTATAAAATAACCAATTCATCCAATTCATGAAATTTTTTACTGCATTCTATGTCACCATAGGGGGGTACATGTCCAAGCATTGGGTTCACACATACTTTCCTCCAATAACTATAATGATAGATTCAAAGAAGGTTAATCTCATTAACATATAAATTGAAAATATCTAGAATCCATTCCACTCATGAAATTTAAATCTAATATAATGATTGAGCCCCAACTCTCAGTCTATATGTAGTCATGAAAATGAGACTATATAATTTCTATGATTCCATACCTTATGTGTTATACAAGGAAAAGTAAATATTGTGATATTATGCACATACCTAGAGGTATCCAAATAGAGATATAGTAATCATCTTTGTCATTTGAGCTATCATAATCATCCATGGGAATACAATGATGTCAAATTCCATGTACCAAACCATGGTCAATAAATTGATAAGTGATAGGTTAATCATCCCTATCACTCTGAAGAGCATAATAATCCATGAGCATAGTCAGATGAAGTAGGGAGAAATAATCTTTATCAAAAATATGTCATATGTGAGTAAAATTATCCTCATCAATCTAGAAAATATAAACATCTATATGTATAGATATTGGGTATTCCATTCCCATATATCATTATCGTATGCTTGAAATTTAGGTACAAGGAAGAACCTCCGTAAATACCAATAATATAATTATCAGATATAGGGATCAATAGACAGATCCTAAGAAGTATCACTAGGTATTTAAATATATATATGAAATAACATGTCTTATAATCTGGATAGCATGAAGCGTGTATGGGTATACAAATATATAAACATGATGACACCTAGGAAGAACATCCAGTCATCAAAAAGATAAGGAAATAATTACCACATTAGAATCATCATGAACCAACCAACAATCACATCTATATATCATAACTACATCAATAGTAAATACATGAATGGATAAAAAAAATAATTGATTGGGTGTGGATAAACAACTAGACCCAATAGTACTTCTGAATCCTCCTGTAATTACAAGTTCGAAATATTTTCTAATGTGATACACACTACCATCTCAACCCAAACTCGAAGTACTCACTTAAGATTAGTTAAAAATTGACGAACCCATTGGCTCCTTCAAGTCATAACTCAAGTGAAGCATCATTATCTCTATACTAAGAAGAAAAGGTAAAAGGATTAATTTACTAGGAATCCTCTCACAGTATGTAAATAGAGGTATCCATCATGGGATCCTCAAAAAGGTATATATATAACACCATATAAGAGACCCTCAATATTATATTACATGGATAGAGGCATCCTAAATGGGATCCTAATACAGGTATATAGGTAAAACTATCCTATAAGAGATTTCCAATGTTAAGATTCTAAAAAGGCATCCATCAGGGACTTTCTGTAATACAGAGAAGATATAGGCATCTTTTAAAAAATTCTCTAGGTCAGAATGTATTCATATGAATACAACTAGGAATTATAATAAATAATTAACTTCACGACCTCATTGGATAGAAGGGAACACATCACATGGGATGAATCCTCAAAGTGAACGCTTCACAGGAATAGTTTATGAGATATGGAACATGGACCATAACAAATCGTTGTATAACTCATCTGAGACAACTAAATATATTTACCAGAGTTAGAACCTCACTGTTTGGTAAAATCTTATGATTTCCCCTAAAATTACATAAAGTCCCTCGAGGTTTATACCATCAAATTTTATATGAAAATATTCCCAAGAATACACTATAGTTGATTCCAACATTTACTCTTGGGAGTAAATTTATCAAAATTACAAAAACAGGTAGAAATGTATCAGTACACTTCTGGTAATCCTAATAAACCATGTGTTCCATTAAGGGTTATTTTGGGAGGGTAATATATCAAGACATGGAATGGTAAATTTTTGTTACATAACATGTTCATCATGCACATGAAATATACCATATATGGGGTACATACCCATGTAACTCATAATACCTATCCAAGAACATATCTTGGTTATGTACCTTTACATAGTATTCCCCCAACACGATTTCCAGCCTTGTATTCTACCTATCCATGTTTCGGAACATCGTCTCCCTGGATGTGTACTCAAAATCAAGGTAGACTCCCATTACACATCTTGTATACAATATAAATGGAGTGCACTTATAAAATTTCATCTTCCTCAAACTTGAAAAAAAAAATTATTATGTTCTCCTGAACTATATGTCATGTGATTGGGATTACAAAATCAGAATCCCCTTCATGTTTCTCATAAACCCCATTTCCCAACCAAAAAAAAACAAATCGACCCATAAGGGTTCCTAAGAAATCATAATATTTTATTAAAACATTAAAATGATAATATATGTGGATTTATAGAAATAAAATATATGTTTCCTACATTTAGGTGGAATCAGATGGATCTTCATCCATTTAAAATATCAACAGCCACTGCATGACTATACATCATATCCTGAAATTTATGATGATAAATATATATTTCTATATATCATTCATACAAAACCTCTCAATTTTAAAATCAAGAAAACAAAATAATATGGAGAACCTAGGTGTGTACATGATAATCTAATGAAGGGATATTAGAAAAATAAAAGAAAATGATGAAAAAAAATTACATCGAAATGAAAATTAAAAGCGAAGAAATAGGTGGACCACCCTCGGTACCCAATATTATTTTATTCCCTAACTAGTAAAGTATCCTGATTAGAAACCCAAAAGAGGAAATATAAAATCCATCCAACATTCCATTCAATATTTATGAAAAAACAAACTTGTATTGAAAAATTACTATTTAATTCATTAAATATTAAATAATAAATAATCTTTTAAAACACTAATGGCTTGAAATTCCACTAGAATTTGGTCCTAGGGTAACCACTATATTATAGGACTAATGTAAGGATCAAAAAAATCTGAGATCATCTTCTAGGGATAAATTTCATTTTTACCAATCTCATGAAGCCGATGGAAAATATTAAATATTCTTTTCAAAATTTTCATATGGTAAAACATGGGATTTATAATCTCCCAACAATAAACATTTTTATACCCCTAAAATCTATAGTAGAAAAACGAAAAGTCATGTTTGACCTCAAAATATTCCTTTTTTGAGAGAGAAAGTACATTTAAAAGAAAATAACATCAACATAGAGCCAATGTTGTATCTGCATACTCAATATGATTTCAAGATAGAGAATTATATTATCTAATTATATTTACACTATTATTGTGTAAAATTGAATTTAAATTTACCTCACAGAGACACACTCACAAGAAATATGCTACACATTCCATTAACTGACATGTGACAACACATTTTTTTCTTCAAATTCTTGTATGTGTCCATCCACATGTCGACCGTGTCACAGTACATGGTTTACTTTTAATTTCCCTATTAACATTATTTTATATTCATCATTTATCCACACTACCCTACTATCCATGGCCATGAATATTCTTGAAAAAATCCAGCTTCATTTTTCACATAGTCACTCACCAATTTACAACTGAATGAAATCTTGTGAAACTAGAATATATCTTTATCATCCAACTCATACTCTAGAGAATCATCAATAAGATGGGTAATCTAACAATTTTATATGTAATTATGGTCTTATTAAGTTAGAAGGTCCCTTGGAACTCCCCTTAAAATTTTTACACCACTTTTGACAATATTTATTCCATGACATCCCATCACGTGCATCATTCCATTCATGATAATTTACCCTATAATCAGAATACAATTTCAATAGTGTAAACATTCATGGATCGATCCAGTCACTAAAATTTTCTTGTATGTTGAAGAATGTATTGATACCAATGAAACTATGGTTATTAAACAAATATGAAAGCAACAACAAGACTATATCAAAACACATATTCACTAACCATGAATCAGTATAAAATGTGCATATAACTAAGTTAAATTACATGAAATTGAATCCAATAAACTAGTCCAACCTCTCATATTGGGTTCCCATGAAGTAATTAAATTTTGGCCAACAAAGTTATTTGTGAAAACTGACGACTTTTAGGTATGGCTCAAATCCCTATGATCAAGTCTCAAAAATTGTCTCGAAATTTAAAACGACCTAACACGAAAGATAAAACCTCTCTAAAGAATTTAATGTTCATAATGTCTAATGACTGTCAAAACCCCCAAAAAGTAATATGGGGTCATTATCCTCACCCAACATCCTCATAATGAATTTATCTCTGTGGTCACAATACCATTGAAAAATAGATTTCAAACCAAATCTCACCAAGCATATGTATGTGGTAACACCCCCTCAAGATATTGTTCATATGAAATGTTTTGGTACCCATAAATACTATAAATTTAATCCAATGTATTCAATAAAACAATGTATAGATTTTTATTGACACATAAAAAAATTAGAATAGTGAAACAAGAACCTATAAGGAATTCAAGGCAAGAGAACTATTATCCCTATAAAACTATAAGTCTTGTTGAAACTCAATTGCATGCTGATTGAGTTATCACCCTCACTATCAAATGTCTCACCTTAGATCCTCATCACCTACCATCATAATGAAATTTATGTGAATGTATTATCAATTTATTATGATGACACCAAAAATATATACAGGAAACAGCGTTTAGGTATTTTTTGATACATTAGAGAATTATCTTATTTCATCAATAAAATCACACATTATAAGGATTAAACATTTGAATCATATGTGCCAAATACAACACATGATATACCTCTTAGATTTTATGACCATGAGAATAAATTTATCTATGACATATTTCTAAAGGGACAGGAGAAAAAAATCAATATTAAAACATATAATCCACATAACAAGTGATATGTATATGTTGATATCAAAGTACAGTTGTGACCTTTAATATTGGAATGGCAATCCCATATCCCTGGAAACAAGGTCTCCTTACTAGAAAATGTGTTCTTGATGTACCATTATGATATCCATAACATGATCTGACAAATTAATAATAGTCTTACATACCATATACCAAATAATATGACAACAGGAAAATAATCAACAGTGATTCCACTTTGTATCCTCCTTACCTAGATTCTACTAATCATGTGCTACTGGATGGTAATTAATGATGCCTCACGATTTCCTCTCTATATGCCAGAGGCTTTTGAATAGAAGAGATGTCATATGGTGTCCCCATAGAAATACTCTTCCATCATATCTCATTAAATAATAGAATAAATAACAATATTTAATCTAAGTAGAAAATAAAAATAGTACGCAATTTTTAAATAAACTAAAAGTGAAACATGTTTTAGTAACACATGAAATGATATAAAATCCTAAATATATGTGTCATAAATAATAATTTTCACCAATTGGTACAACCAAACATGTGGTCTTATATAATGAAATTTGAATAAAACGTAAAGGGATCAACCACTAACTATGAGCCAGAGCATAAACCTGTTCTCTATACATTATTGAACTACGTAATCTTGATCATCAAAATCTGCATGAGTAGAATAAGTCAATAATTCAACCCTAACCCTTATCCCTAACCATCAAGAATATGTTCTCAACTTGAAAAGTTGGTATAAGGTCTACATGACCACATACGTGCATTTGATGGGATAAGAAATAATATTAGTAGGCCATCGAATTGAGGATCCTACAAATATGATTTCATAAGTTTATGCTCATGAAAATTGACTAAACTAGCTGATAAATAACATAAAATATAAATAAATGAAAAATATGTAACCATAGTCGATCTCTAATTTGATGATCCTAATCAACTCGGTATGTTTATATCATGGATGTTCATCATAATATATATATATATATATATATATTGAAATACAAATACATTTATCAATAAATATGAATATACATGTGTAAGGTGAATAAAATAACATAAATACATATCAATAAATCTTTGGGTTTGTAATCTTAATAAAATTGAAATATTAAAAAAGGGGTTTGAGTTTGATGTCATACCACTTATGTTGTAATTCATTAATTTGAACACTCGTTCTATAATACCAATAAAAAATAACTACTTCACTGAGAACTATAAATGTCTCTGAGCAAGATATGTTAGTGAAGGCGGATACATGTTATAGTCATGGATTCACCCATACTCACCTCCAATCAGGATAATAACTGAAAATAGTAAAATTAATCTGGGAATCATGTGAGTGGTTTTCATCTGGTTACAATGATTCTCATACCATGTATATAATGTCTAATGTATGATCCCTAGGTCCCAGTTTATATGATGTTGTGTTATTTAAACTTGGATAATACCTAATATATTGAACCATAGGAATTATATAAGGATATATCACTAGTGATACATCAATCTCACCCCATGAGGACTCTAAATTGGGAGAGAGTAAGCACCCATGTAATTTGGGAGAGTGTAATCATTCAAGGGTATCCAAAAATGTGAAACTTCATGTCCAAAACTATAGTCGCGTAATATATCATGTAGATAGTAATAATCCCTATCACTCTAGGTAGAATAATCATCCACAAGTATAGTCATATCAAGGAGACTAAAGTCTTCCTCAATACTTTTCAATAATAGGAGAGAAAACACATCCTCAACACCGAAGAAAGTGTAACCATCAACAAGTATCATTACTATGGATTTCATGATAATATATCGTAATTGTATGATCAAAAGAAAGATCCTAATAATCAAATTTTGTAATAAAAATAACATAACATTAAATCATATGGCTAAATATCTAAATTCTAGGTAGAACCTCCATGTTTGTCAATAATCATAAGAAACAACATGGATTAAAATATATATCCCATGAAGAACATATTGGTATCCCAAAATATGAATAAGACTGATCTAGGAAAAAAATTGGAATACCAAAGAGAAAGAAAAACGCATCTTATTAGGCTCATATTCCACCAACCATGATCCCCCTCCACTATTATTACATCATCAACTATAATCCAGCGAATTTTTAAAAAATAAGAGTGAGTCAATTTGAATTCCTAAACCCACCACTAATCCCACAACCTCATGGGAATAAAATGTCTGTATGGGTAAGATAATGATACCCAAAACCATCTCTACCCAAACCTAACATTATATCGTAGGTTAATTCAAACATCATGGCACCCACTGCGTGCCCAATTCATAAAAAAAGAGGCATCCGGATTTGGATCCTTATAAGAAATGGAAAAAGGAGGTATCCGACAAGGGGCCCTCTTACAGTATTTAAATAGACTTATCCTATACAATATCATATGAATGATATATAAGGAGAATCATATAAGGTACCCTCAATAATAGTGTATCTATGTTCCTGAATCGTACATGTGATCCTCAGAATGCTCAAAATTTAAGTGGAACCTGTAATGGAATTAAAAAGTCAACATTAAGAGATGGTATCCATTATGAAGCCCTTAGAAGATATGAGAAGATAGAAAAAATCCTACAAGGGGTCATTTTCTATGAAATGTATGAAATTTAATCCATCACAGGGTCATTGAAAATAAATAACCTTACAACATCCTAGGTTAGATGATAACATTGCATAAGGGATAAATACTCAAGAGGACTACTACATATGCCTGGTTTATGGGATATGGTTCATGGACCAACTAATATCAATGTTTCACTCTCAAAATAAAATTTAATTAAATTAATATATTAAAACCTCTATATTTTACTCCATGGACTTAATATTTGAATAACCCAAAGAATGGGAGAAAGGGAGTAGTGCACATCATGTAATCCAAGTAGACAATGTGTTCTCCCATGGATCTATTTGGGTATGTACCCCACCTATAAATGGAATATAAAATCCCATTTTTATGATGAATTAATTATATACATGGTGTGTTCCCAACATGGGGTAGCTTCTCTATTGACTCAGAAATTAAGGAAATGTATATAGCCTTGATGTGTACCCTTACATGGTGTGCCACCCACATGGGTTATCTAGTCAGGTACATGAGTAGATAGTTGATTCCTAGTACATGGCATGTATACACCATACATAGAGTTTACTTTTAGAAGATCATCTTCCCCAAATAGGATGATCACATTTCATGTGTTCCTAAACTACATGTCAAGTGATCATGATACTGTATCTGGAATCCCCTCAAGTGGATAGAAACACATGTTTTTTCAGAAAAATTATATCGACCCAGTAGGGGTACTTAATGAAAATAAAAGTTTATTAGAACATGTAAAATTATTTATCTATCTGAATTTACAAAAAAAATTACCTACCATAGGGTTCAAATCGATGATGCTCATTCTATTTCAACACTTCCTAGATACCACATGACCAACTAGCGCGTCCTGAGGTTCAAAACAGCACCTATATTTCTCTCTATAATTTTCTCTCTATCTATATGACTATCCCTTTAAATCTATTTTGTGAGACCATTTGGTATCTCTTTATAAGTTTACATTAAAATCCATGGATGTAAAAGAAGAAAAAGAAATGAAAAATAAGATAATGAAAAAGAAAATGGAAAGGAATGAAAAGTGGCCCAACACAACCATTGCACCCAAAATGATTTTATTGTACACATAGTAAAAAGATCCATTTTTTTACTCAATAGCAGAGATAAAATTACATTCTAATGATGCATTCAAAATATATGACCAATCGAACATACAAAATTAAAAAAAAAATTATTATATAATAAATAATAATTCAAAAATATTTCTCTAAAATTTGAATTGCTATGAATTTTTCAAAATTCATATCATAGTATAAAAACCCAATGCAATGACAAACATATTGCTTCTATATGTTATTTAAGGTCACTTTATAGGGTAAAATTACCATTTTACCACTTTTAGGTGCCTGATATATAAAATTCATATTTCTACTCAACATTTCTATTGTCACACCCCGACCGCGGACATCAGTAATTTTTCTCCTCTCTTGGTACCAATTTAAATTTTTTTTCGAAGATTAATTGCGATTGGTGGCTTCGCGCCGGTGCGCGGTCACCGCATCGTTAGCGGTGACCGTGCGTTCAGCCCGGGTGACAGTGTGTTCACCCGGTGTTTTAAATATTATAATTTTTATGTTGGTATTTATTTATTGATACCTTTTTATTTGTGTTATTATTATTGTATATATGTTTATATATGTTTATATATATATATGTATAATAATGTATGTATATATATATAGATCTATATATGTATAAATATATATATATATATATATGAGACATCTTTAAATGATTTTCTAATTATTATTTTAAATATGTGATCAAAACAATTATTATATGAATTAACTAATTTATTATTTATTATTATTATAAGTTTTATTATTATTATATAAGTTTTATTATTATTAATGTTATAAGTTTTATTATTATTATTATTATAATTATTATTATTATTATTTCTATCATATATAAATATATTTATAAGGCCTAATAAAACCCTACCCCTACCCTAGCGCCGCATCCCCTCCTTCTCTCTCTTCCCTCCTCCCCCGTTTTTCTCCTCCTCTCGTTTCGGCCGGCCCGCACCCAGCCGCACCTTCCCTGCGTCGCCGGCTCCCCTCCAGCCCGCTGGTTTCCCCCGGCGGCCCTCTCCTTCAGCGCTGCACCTCCGCCCTCTCGTCCCGGCGTCTTCCCTCACGCAGCACCCCGGACCCCGATCCCCCTGTCCCGCTCCCCGTTCCGCGCACCCCGCACCCAGCAGCCGCCACACCCTGCCCTGGCCTCCCTCCTTCAGCCCGCGCCCGACCGACCCCCTGCTCGCCGTCCCGGCCTCGCCGCGCCAACCCCCTCCCGTGCCAGCGTTCTCCCGCTCACCCCCACGCACCGCCGCGCGTCCCGGCTCCCGCCTCCGCCTCGCTGGCGCCTGCTCACCCCAGCACCACCTTCTCCGGTGCCGGCTCCCGCTCCCCCCAGCGCCTCAGTGCTCATCCCGCCTCCTCTCCCGTCCGGCGCACCCCCCCCCCCCCTGTTCCGTCACCGACCCCCCCCCCCCTGTCCGACCCCGTCACCGGCGCTCCGCCGACCTCCTCTCCCACTGGCGGCGACACCCCCCGCCCCCTTCTCCCTGTCGTCCCGCCTCGCCCAAGCCGGAGCCGCTGTAAGTTTCTTTTTTATTTATTTATTTGTCTTTTATTTTATTATAATTATAGTTATTATATTATTATTATTATTATTATATTTATTATTGTTATTATTATTTTAATTATCGTATTACATCTTTATTATAATTATTATTATGTTATTATTATTAATACTATATTATTATTATTTTTATTATGTTAATATTACTTTATTATTATTATTATTATTATATTATTATTATTATTTTTATGATTATTATTATTGATATTAACATTTCATATTGTCATTATTATTATTATGATGATTACTAACATATTATTAATATTATTATTACTATTATTATTATTACTAATATAATTATTATTATTTTAATTATTATCATATTGTTTTTATTATTATTATTATGTTATGATATTCTTATTATTATTATTAAATTATTATTATTATTATTGCTATTATTGATGTATCACTATTATGCTAATTATATTATTATTGTTATTGTCATTGTTACGACTATATTATTATTGTTATTACATCAATACTGATATTAACATTATATTTTGGTTACTGCTATTATATTATTATTACTGATCGTTACACCCGTTTTTCGGTCTACTGTTTTAGGATCTGTTTGACGGCACAATTCGATGCGCCATTTTCGCAACGGGAGTCTTGGGCCGTGTCATTCGTCGTTCCGATTCGAGGTAGGTCTCCATTTGCACTCGCCTTTAAATTTAGAATTTATTTATTCCTTGACTTTTTATTAAGTTTCAGTAAATTCAGAAGTATTACTAAGTAGTTATCTATAGTTTGGTGATCTGCTGATGGTAAAAGTTGTTTTAATTCTAGCGTTTCATTAAAAGCGTTTTCTTGGATTTAATTGTGTGCTTCCATGGTAGTTTTGCTGGATGGATCTTCCTGATTAACGAAAGATCATGTTGAATTGGGTTCTGAAGCGGTTTTGGTGTGTGTAAAATGGTAGGTGTATTGGTTATGGAAAATGGTGTTTTTATTTGAACCTTGATTAGAGGAAGTGACGTGTGACCTTTAAACTCGATTTTTTGAAACATTAAGTGTGGCTCTTGGTAGTTGAAAAAGAAAAATGTTTTCCTTTGATGCGCGATTAAAATTCCGGATTTCATTTGAGAAATATTATTCTTTCAAAAGGTGTTTAAAGGCCCGTTTGGCTCTTGATAAAAGTGGGGTGCATTTGGAACTGGGAAAATGATTTCTTACTTGTGATACCAACGTCTTTCAGGTTTGAGATGCTGATTTGAGTTTCTTAAATAATGTTCTAAATGCGTTTCTGGTTTTCAATCGTGTGGCGTATGTCATGTCCCTTGGAAATGTTTTAGTGTTAGATGTTCAAAGTGTAAATGATATGACGGCCCGGTTGGCACTTTAATAAATGTGAAGTGATTATACTTATATTTATATATATATATATACGTACTTGTGAGGGCATTTCTACAGGGGGACTTCCCTTCGAGGGTTGTCGTGTAGCGATGTCCGTGTAAGGGGTTGGCAAGTGCGGTGAGATGAGTCACGCGTGCGCGGGTCTCCCACTTACACAGTGTTACAAAAACTACTATGGGTTCCTGGGCGTCTTGTAGATTATCGAGTGACGGTTGCTTGCTAACCCTGATTAGACGGGTTAGTACCCCCTGGAGTTACAGACAGGCCAGGAGGGATGTGCCACTGGTTGGCTGTTAGGGTGGCCAGTTGGTTATTGACTATGGAGTACCATGCCGGCAGGTAGTCTGAACCCGAGTACGTCCAGGGATTTTCTAGGGATGTTCAGGATCACCCATGGTTATTACTGATAACTTCTGGTTTATTTGTACTTGCACTTGGTTTTCCTTACCTGTTTACCATTACTTGCACTTGTTTTCCCTGCTTGTTTTCTTTCAGTCATATTTCACAGCCTATAATGTTAGACTTTGAGAAAAATGGTTTTTAAATGCAAATGCTTTATTCGCTTTGGGTTAGATTTGAAAATGTAACACCTTGCTTTTCAGAACGAGTTTAAAACTAAGGATATGGAACTAACTTTTGAAAGAGAATAAGGGAAATGTCTCGTGGTTGATTTTCAAGTAAAACATTATGAAAAATTACTTTTATACATTATAGTTCAAACCTGGATTATGTAGATTCTTTATTTACTGGCGGTGCATTGGGGTTTGTTGTGGGGTTCACCTACTGAGTACTTTTGTGCTCACGCCTATCTTTTACCATTTCAGTCGCAGGTCTTCTGTTTTGAGTCGCTCAGTGTTGGAGCGAGGTTGCTCTCTAGTTGGGTGGTGACCTGAGAGGTCACATGGAGGTACGTGGTTGTGTGGTTTTTATTTCTTTTCCGCTGTTAGTGTTTGTTTTTTTCTGTTCTATTTACTTTTGTTTTGGGCTGAAATCGTTCCCAACGATCATGTCTTAATGCCCGGCACTGGTTGCCATCCCGGGGGGATCGGGAACGCCCCTCGGGACTTGCCGCGGACCGGCTCGGGTGACCGGTTCAGGGTCGACCCGGGTTGGTTCGTGACAAAATGGTATCAGATGTGGTTCTTGTTATTTGGGTTGTCCGGTAGAATGAGATTAGGACTGTCGGAACTCGAGGGGTAAGTACGGGAAGAGCGTCGCGAACTCTTGCTCGCACTGATCTTCGAGTTACCAGGGGTAGTTCGGGAATTGTGTCCTTGTCTATTTTGGTTTGTCTCGGATTGAGAGATGACAATGGAGGCAAGCCGACATTACATCGTGATTTCACATGGAGTAGTGACCCATGTGGAGTCCGAGTACATGGTTTGAATTCCTCCTAGTGGTCGACGCTGACTTGGGACATGGCCCACTACCATGTCGTCAAGTTGAGCGTGACTACTAGTCCCTCATTTCAGTGATTGATGCAAATTTGGATGTTGTTTCCGTTTTGGTCTGTGTGAGTGCGTAGTTGGAAATGAAAAAGGGTTTTTGAAAATTGGATTGCTTTCTTTTAAAAGGACTTTATATGTATAAAATGGGTTTTGAAACTGAAATCTCTTGATTTGAAAATCTGTTGTTTGCTTGGAATTGGATAAGAATGATTTGGGTTGAAACCTCGGTTCCTCTTTATGAACGTTTGCACATGTGTGAGAATGCATGGAAAGTGTGTGTTGACGCACGTATGAATGGAATGTGGATGAAGACATGTGCAACGGTTCATGAGATTACCTGGGTGTGTATTTGAAGTTAAAGGCTTGACTTTGTTTTCTAAATTGGTTTTAAATGGAAATGGTTTTGGAAAGTTTTGGTTTGAAAGTGGATTGGTTTTTGGAAAGTGATCTAGAAAATGGGTGGTTTTGAAATCAAAAATGAAAAGGGATTTTAAAGAAAGAGATTTTGTTTTGGGTTGTGTTGTATTTGATTGGTCCTTGTGCTGACTGTTTTTGATGAAGACGCTTTTATTGATGTTGCTTCAGTTTGATGTTGGTTTTGGCTTCGAGTTTTATATATCGCTCAGGAAATGCCGCCCAGAAAGGTCTCTAAGGATTCGGATATGTCATGCCCAGTTTTTGGTCCTCCTCAGACTTTGCCTATTCTCCATGGTGATCAGGGTCCGTTAGAGGTAGTGAAATGGCTCGAGGAAGTGGAGTGTGTCTTTAGAATATTGGGAACTCCCGATAGTGTTAAGATTCGTGCAATTATGGAGTTTTTTGAGGGTCCAGCTTTCGACCTGTGGAAGGTGGTTGCCCCACCATCGACGCAAGTTGAAATGACATGGGACGTCTTTAAACTCATTTTCATCCAATGGTTTGTACCTGAGGAAGTGAAGTTGGGGAAAAAGAGAGAGCTTGTGCATATTCAACAAGGTCAACGGACGGTGAAGGCATATGTCGACCATTTCAAGGAACTGATTCCCTTTTCTCTAGAGGTAGCATCGCATGAGCTCATGAAGGTCTCTCTTTTCTCTGGGGGTCTTCGTCCAGAGATCAAGAAGCGAGTCCTCCCTTATAAAGACATTTGTTTCGAGAAGCTGGTGGAGGAAGCTTTCTTGGCTGAGTTAGTTTCTGGTGTGCGGGTGGTTAATACTTCGGTGTCCCCTGTTGTTGTTCGTAAGAGTTCCCCCTCTGGTGAGGAAAAGGCGCCAAAGATACCTGTTCCTAAGGAGTTATCCCCTTTGGTCTCAGCTTCCAGTTCGTCAGATCGTTCGAGGGTATGCTATCAGTGTGGTCGTTTCGGCCATTTAAGGCCGTCTTGTCGCAACCCTCCGAAGACGTGTCATCGATGCGGTTGTCTGCGTCATCTGGAAAAGTTTTGCAAGAAGCGTCGCTTGAAGAGGAAGCTGTGATGGGAGAATGTCAGTACCTGACTGTGAGGCAGAAGATGCTTCAGCCATCAGAGCCCCAGCCACAAGTCTCGGGGTGAAGCTCGCGCACAGTCAGAGTCCCCAGGGTTGTGAAGCCTTGGTCCAGGTTTTGTGTTCCGTGTTAGTAGTGGAACAATCAATATCTTTTAGTGCTTGCTTTCCTGTTATTAAAGTTTCAACAGCGTTGTCAATGCATTGTTTTTCTATAAAGTGACGATGGACTTGTTCGATGATAAATCTAAGCGGACTTGTTGTGTGAATGTAATATTCTAAATCGGGTGCCCTTCCTAAAAGTGTGTTTGACTCTCGTGTGGGTTGACCTTTGTTTAGCAATGCTCATCAGATGTGGTTGTGTTTCATGGATTTCGGTGGGCCATGTTTCTGACTCGATGCTTTGGTTTAGGGTTTTCGTGGGTTTTCCCTGGTGTTAAAGGTTGTTGACTCTAGTCGTGGGTTCAAGGTTTCGACGGAGGCGTTGCAGTAATCGTACTATAAGAGTTGGTTTGAATTGGTTGGGAGTTCCCACGTTGACCCCCCCCCCTTTTTCTAGGGTTGTCTATTTAAATGGTCTTCTTTTCTGCACTAGTTAAGTTCTTGTGGTGGGGAGAACCCCTTCGTGTTATCCCCTCAACCTCGGACCCCAGTTTTCTCTTGAATTGGTCGGGTGTGACCTGTGTAGAGTAAGGTCATCCCTGAGAACTTTAGTTTTCTTCAGTTCCGTTAGTACTGTTGGGCATAGACTTGGATTTTTGGCTGACTTGTGACCTGGTGACTTTTTCTCGGGGCAGAAAGTGTCTGTGGTGGGGAGAATTGTCACTCCCCGACCGCGGACATCAGTAAATTTTCTCCTCTCTTGGTCCCAATTTAAATTTTTTTTCGAAGATTAATTGCGATTGGTGTTTCGCGCCGGTGCGCGGTCACCGCATCGTTAGCGGTGACCGTGCGTTCAGCCCGGGTGACAGTGTGTTCACCCGGTGTTTTAAATATTATAATTTTTATGTTGGTATTTATTTATTGATACCTTTTTATTTGTGTTATTATTATTGTATATATGTTTATATATGTTTATATATATATATATATGTATAATAATGTATGTATATATATATAGATCTATATATGTATAAATATATATATATATGTGAGACATCTTTAAATGATTTTCTAATTATTATTTTAAATATGTGATCAAAACAATTATTATATGAATTAACTAATTTATTATTTATTATTATTATAAGTTTTATTATTATTATATAAGTTTTATTATTATTAATGTTATAAGTTTTATTATTATTATTATTATAATAATTATTATTATTATTTCTATCATATATAAATATATTTATAAGGC